>JAFEMH010000002.1:1090000-1232500 GCA_022495995.1 Adenophora triphylla var. japonica
TGAAAGTATATATAAGTAAAGTCAAAAGATGGACGGACTACCCTATATTTATTTTTTATTTATTTTTTAATTTTTTATTGACTAGAAAATAATATTTTAGATTTTGTTAATTAGTGATTTTCTTAAAAAAAAAGTTATATAAAAAAAGATAGGATTTAGGGTATATGATATGGGTTTTAGGGTTTAGGGTAGTTTTAGGGATTTAGAGTGAGTTTTAGAGGTTTAGAGTGAGATATATTTATTTTTAATTTTTTTTAATTTTTTATTGACTAGAAAATACTATTTTAGACTTTGATTAGTAGTGATATTTTTTTAAAAAAAAGTTATATAAAAAAAGATAGGATTTAGGATAAATGATGTAGGGTTAGTGTTTAGAGTGAGGTTTAGACATTAAAGTGAGGTATATTTATTTTTTATTTTCTTTTAATTTTTTATTGACTAGAAAATAATATTTTAACCTTTGTTAATTAGTGATTTTTTGTACAAAAAGTTATATAAAAAAAGATAGAAAAAAATTAAACAAATGAAAGTATATAGAAGAAAAGTCAAAAGAAGGACAGACTACCCTACATTTACATAAACATTTACTTATGCTAAATCAGATGTAAAAAGAATTTTAACTTTTTTCAAAGTAAATTTAATATGGATGTACCTCTCTACCGGATACATCCAACGAAATTGTATTGGGCCTGCTAGAAAGGCCTCCTCGGCTAAATGCACCGGCAAGTGCTCCATGACATCAAAGAAAGCTGGTGGGATATTTTCTCGAGAGCGCATAGTATGACAGCCATCCGATCTTGTATCTTTTCGAGATCAGCAAGTGTATTCACCTTTGAGGATAATTGCCTTTTGCCAACTCAATGATGGCTTTTACAACAGAAGTAGGCAATGCTTTTCGAACAGCTAAAGGAAGTAGTTGTTGGAGCAAAATATGACTATCATGGCTCTTAAGACCCCAAATAGTTCTTTCCTCTACATGTACACAACGGGATATATTTGACGAGTAGCCATCAGGGACTTTGACTCCCTTTAGAACTTTCAAGAATGTGTCTTTATGCTTCTTACTCATTGGAAACTGAGCCGGATGCATAATTTCTTTGCCAGATGGAAGCATTTGTAGAAGCAATGGTTTTCGAATGTTCATCTCTTTTAGGTCTCTTCTTGATTTCACATTATCTTTTGATTTCCTCGCAGTACCTAACATAGTATGTAGCACATTATCACACACATTTTTTTCAATGTGCATAACATCCAGATTATGACGAACATGATTATTTGCCCAATATGGAAACTCAAAGAAGATACTCCTCTTTTTCCAATTGTGACACAACTTAGGAAACCTTTCTCTTCTCCAACTTGGCTTGTTGCTTCTCACCCTCTTCTCTTTTCCTCTTTTTAATAACATCTTCTATTTTATACTCTGTTTCCATATTTTCAACTTGTTTAAGCAATTTTGTTCCAAACAATAACTTGGGCTTATCTCTCACTTCATGAGTACCATCAAAAGAGCTTTTATCCTTACGAAAAGCATGACTCCTAGGCAAGAAGCGTCGATGACCAATATAACAATACTTGCCACCATGTTTCAACCATCGTGCTTAAGGTCTCACATTGCAACAAGGGCAAGCATATTCACCTTTAGTGCTCCATCCAGACAACATTGCATATGCAGGAAAGTCATTTATTGCCCATAATAGTGAAGCTCGTAAAGTAAACAACTCGTTCCTTGATGCATCATAAGTTGATATACCATCTTCCCACAATTCCTTCAACTCATCAATTAACAGTTTGAGATACACATCTATCTTGTTGCCCGGCCCTTTTGGGCCTTGAGTAAGCACCGACAAGAAGAAATATGGTTGTTTCATGCATAACCAAGGTGGAAGATTGTATGGTATAAGCACAACCGGCCAAGTACTGTGAGATATAGTCATTGTTCTGAAAGGATTAAATCCGTCTCCCAATCTAACATTCCAAATTTCACTTGAAAATAATGGATAACGTTCATCGAATTCCTTCCACGCACGAGAGTCTGCATGATGCCTCAGCACACCATCCTCTATTCTTTTCTCGGCATGCCATCTCATGAGTGTCGCGGTCTTAGATGACCAATACAACCTTTGCAACCTTGGCTTTAAGGGAAAATACCATACTTTCTTCATCGCTACCTGCTTGGGAAGTTTATTCTTGCCACTTGTTTCTGCACCTTCACCGCTACCCCCTTCTTCTTGTTGCTTATATCTAGAGGCTCCACAAATTTCACATTTAGTAAGTTTTTCAGTTTCATTTCAAAACAACATACAATGATTAATGCACGCGTCCCATGTTTTATAACTGAAACCCAAATCTGCAGTTATCTTGTACGCCTCACGATAGGAATTTGACACTTTTGCTGACTGAGGCAATGCCCTAATGAATTTTTTTAATAAAGAAGTAAATCCCTTATCAGCCACTCGATAATTAGCCTTCCAGTGTATAAGTTCTACAATAAATGAGAGTACTGTAAACTTATCACACCCTTCCTACAAGGCTAGATCAGCATCTCTTAAAAGTCTAAGAAACTTTGCGGTGGCTGCATCTGATTGTACGATTTCTTCAATTCCTGGCTGGTTACTATCTGGTATACCCATCCCTTCATGTACCATTCGCCTCATACAATATTGCACGCCCAATTCAATTTCAATGCCATCATCAGTTGTCCTATCATTATTATCATTCTTATACGCCGAAATGTACTCTTCCCCATGCCTAGTCCAATTCTTGTAATATGTTTGAAATCCCACTTCAATACAATGTGATTTCACAGTTGCACGGTCTTTTTGGTAACGATTTGAGCATTTTTTATAAGGACAATATATTTCTTTAGCACCAAGAGACTTTTTTGAGAATGCAAAATCGAGGAAGTTGTCAATCCCAGACATATACTCATTTGAAATCCGATTACCCAAATCAATCCAACGTTTGTCCATATATGACTTGATATTTTTAACGTTAAAATACAACCTATATAGACAAAAGTGGTGGCACAAATCAAAGAAAGATCAATAAAGGCTTTTATTTACTTACAGAAAGAACCAAACTCGTTCGAACTAACGAACGAGCCGAACACGAGCCGGCTCGTTAAAAAAATGAGCCTGAAAAGTCTATTCGAGCTCGAGCTCAAATTTACACCTCTCTCTCTCGCTCTCTTACACACACACACACACACACACACAAAAACACATAACAATTCAGAAAAGTCCACAAATTGGGCAAAATTGGGCAAAATTGGACTCGTTTTGGACTTCATAAAATTTCTCAGTAAAAGAATTATAAGTTGGGTTAGACAACACCACTTTCAATCAAATTAGTTTAAGTACCTCTTACTCTACACTCTTTGGCTTTGCTAGGCTTAACACCAATGCTATTGAGTGCTTTGGTAAAAGTTACTTGTACTATTTATTTGGTATTTGGTACACGATAGCTATGATACTCGAAATTTTTGGACACGTATTGACATGACTTATATATGAGTGTCCGAAAATTTCATATATGATCTTCTATTACAAATATCATTCCCTCATCATAGTGCCAAGTGTTATGAAATATAGTCACTAATCTTTAGTACTCCATATCAAAGAAACCCTTAGAGTGTTAATATCAAGTTTTAGAAATAAAGTAGATATAGCTTGAGGATTTATAGAGTTGAATGGGAAAATGGGTGGTGGAGCAGAAAAACAAAGCTGTCAAAAGATACCCAAAGTCTACATTTGTGAGGAAGGAGACATGCTTCCAGCATGTATGGCAGGCCAAAAAACCTTTAGTCAGACAATGGTAATTGACCCCTCTCTGATAGCCCTCTCCCAACTTTAACTGTCCTCTACTTCTTTACCCCTCACCCTGAAAGGCAACACATTTATTGTCATTTCTAGCCATCCATAATGATATTTACCCTTCTCTACCATTGAAATGTCATCAATATCTTTTGTAGGACCAATCCCAAAGACAAGTCCTAATATTTCATCAAACTAAAATCAGGACCAATGGACCATTATCCAGGAGTGGCAAGAGAAAGAAAATAAAGAAACCAAATATAACTAAAATTATGACAAAAGCAAATGAATCGATTCAACAAAAAAGTACACAAATTGGGCATAATTGAACTCGTTTTGGACGGACTAACCTGGAATTCGGGTAAAGGCCGTTGAATCGAGCTTATACGGTGGTAGTGGTGGTGGCTATGGCGAGTTACAGGCTTCGTCTTCCTCGTCAACGGCGGATTCGTTCCTGGTCACCGGCGTCGTCTTCACTAGTCACAGGCTTCGTCTTCCTCGTCACTATCGTCTTCACCGGTCACCGTCGTCTTCACAGTCACCGGACAGAGTAGCGGTAGGGTTTGAGAAATTTGGGAGAGAGAGATTTTCGTTTTTTGTTCGAACTGAGAGAGGAAATTTTGGGAAAATTAATTTCGGGGTATATATTCCTATTTACGGCGGCCTTATACATCCGCCGTATATAATTAGTTATACGGCGGACGCGTGTCACTCGCCGTATATAACTAATTATATACGGCGGATGTATAAGGCCGCCGTATATAACTATGATATTTTTATACGATGTACGTATACAAGTATATATGGCGCTGTGCGTCCGCCGTATATAGTAGTTATTTACGGCGGATGACACGCGTCCGCCGTATATACGCTTTATATTTATGGCGGATATATTATACCGCCGTATATAGTTGACTATATACGACGGCTACCTATATCCGCCGTATATAACTACTATATACGGCGGACGCGTGTCACCCGCCGTAAATAAGTGTCGTATATAAACAACTTTCTTGTAGTGTCTCCATGCATTTAATCATCTCCATGATTATTCACTACCAACTTATACTAGTTATTCACAATAACTAGGGACGCAGTTCAATATAATAAATATGTAAACATATAATGAACCAAATAAACTTTCTCTATAATAAATAATAAAGACGATTACATAGCGGTTTAAGTTATAAGTCAAACATAACTAAATGCCTAAGGCACTACACCGACAAAAGGAGCGTGTCAAATGGAGCGCGCTAGAAGAGTATTAAGACCGAGCTTTGTGGTGCATACCAACACTACATTTCAAGGTTTCTTAACCGAATACAATACCTCCTTCAAAATGGATGTGTTTTTTTTTTATTAAACAAAAAATTGAACATTTTTTTTTTGCAGAAAGTAAAAAATTGCTGAAACATTTCAAATGACTTCAAAGCGCAATAGTAACATGACTCTCTCTTTTTTTTTTTTCCTTTTTTTTTTCATTTATAATTGTTGGGCCCTACATTTTCAGTCAACATGTTTACAACTTACAACTTGGTACTAACAACTTGAGTTGTTCTATTTACAACTTGGCCTTCTGCAGGTTGGGACGCATAACGTTTTTCCTATTTTATAGGGAACGTGCCAAAGACCAGTTCAACTACGTTTCTTCAGCAAACAAATCACTATCTCTTCATCAACAATCAAATGCGGATATATCTCCAAGGATCAACCCTAATTCCGAGTTTATAGGCCCATAATCCTCTTTTTTGTTAATTAGTTTTATTTTTGAGGTATAAAAAGGGGAACACACACTGTATTTTCACACACGTTCCTCACTAGCTTAAGCTCCCTTTTTCATACGCTCTTAGCATTGTAATCTCAAGAAAATTCTTAGTAAACTTTCGGTCAAGGCAGGAGCCATATCCTCCCGGGGTTTTGTGCCGGAGAACAAGTTGTTCAAGGGCTTTCCCTAGTCAACAAACATCTTGTGTCCATTTCTATTCAACTTGATAGTCATTGTACCTAGATTCATATCACTTTAGTCACTTTTCCCATCACAAAAATATAATTGTTGAAATTTGACCAAAACAATTTGGCGCCGTCTGTGGGAAACTTTGATTATTCAAGCAGAAATGGTTAATCCATCTTCCAGCAGTCAGAGTCGGCTGCTTCCTGTTTCCAATGCCCAAGGCAACCCTCCTCCAAGTGCGGAAGCTGTCAATTTGGAGATAATGTCCAACATGGCGGACATGATGAGGAAAATAGGCGATCGGTTGGATGATCAGGAGCGTACGAATACCATGATATTCAATGCCATTGATAGTCTGCGTAAAGGGAAGCAAGCGGAGACTCAAGTATCCACTCCGTTTTCACCTTTACTTCCTAGATCTTTGTTTGGTGCAGGTACAGGACCGAGCCATGTTGGAGATATCCCGATGTCCAACACCTTGCCAGCGGAAAGCACGATTGTGACATCCATTCCAATTGAGCAACCAAGATTCGGCCTATCAGCTAGCCAATCCGCGCTATCATCTTGCTACACTTATGCTACACCCTCAGTGGGGCAAACAGGAAGTTTCTTTAATGCTTTCGATACTTTCGCACCTCAAGTTAATAATGCTCCTCTTTTCGCAGAAAACCAACTTGTTAAGGAAATGCAAACCATTAAGGAGTTGCTCCGAAGCGTGCCTGGAGTCAACTTGCCATATCACCAAGTCTCTCCAACTTGCTACAACGAGTCTCGTTTTGTGCCAGCAATAGCCAGTGTGGAGATCCCGAAGAAATTCTCAGTCCCTCATATGAAGAAGTATGATGGGAGTACCGATCCAACAGAGCACGTGTTCTTTGTATCAAGAGTCAATGGATATCATAAGTATCCCTCCTATGTTTAAAGAAGTGTGTTTTCGCAGAGGCTTTGGCTCAACCTTGTCAGGACCGGCCTTAAAATGGCTAACAGGGCTTCCTCTAAACTCTATTTCATCTTATGCTCAACTTGTCAATATGTTCATTAATCGGTTTTCATGCAACAGGGCATTTGACAAGTTGACTAGTGATCTTTATAGAATTGTGCAACGGCCCTAACGAAAGTCTTAAAGAGTATTTGCACGGGTTCAATAAGGAGGCGGTGACTATACCCAACTTGGACGTGTCCACAAAGCAACGGAGGCATTCCGCATAGGCTTGAAGAAGAGCTCATTGTTTTACAACGAGTTGGTGATGACCCCTGCGAAACAACTTGAAGAAATAAGAACCCGGGGCCTTGCCTTACATCCGATTGGAGGAAGATAGCTTGGCAATGGGGAAATCAACCGGGAGGACTCCTACTCCTCTATTTGAACCCTCTCGACGGACGATCGGACTCCCATCACACTAAGTCCAACAGGCAAACCCCTGTTAAAGCTGAACCTTCTAGAATTCATGTTGTAGATGATGATCGGGAAGGTGATGATAATGATTACCCACAAATTTCTGAATATTGCTTTTACGTGGACATTGCGGGAATCTTGTGCGCCATGGGAAATCTTGGAGATAAAGCAAGATGGCCCAAGAAGAATGACCAGTCAACAACTGGGAAGGACAAGTCCAAGTGGTGCGCGTTTCATGAAGATTTTGGGCACACCACCGAGAACTGTTTCGCCTTGAGGAAGGAGATTGCTCATTTATTGTCCAAGGGTCTTCTCAAGGATTTGTTGGGCAAGAAGAGGGTCGAGTGAATCCAAAGAACCTGGTTCGGAGGAGCAATCTAGGCCCGAGAAAGTTGCACCCTCCGGCCACCAAGGTAGTGAATGTTATCTCGGTGTGGGTCTCATATTTGCGGCACAACTTACTCTGCCGCCAAGCGTCATGCCAAGAGCTCTAAGGAAGATCAATCAGAATTGCCTATAAGGCGCCGCGACTTCACAGATGGTCATATCATTTCTTTTGAAGAAGAAGATAAGGACAACACGTTGGACCCTCATCATGATGGTCTAGTTGTTCAGGTGCGGTGCTAATTGTGTGGTCAAGCGGATCCTGATCGATGGTGGCGGTTCGATCAACATCATCTCGTACTCATGCTCTTGAAGATATGGGTATTCCTTTGTCTGAAGTTGTGAAGAACTCATCCGTACTGGTAGGGTTCAGTGGTGAGGTGAAACAGACAGTCGGTGAGATCAAGTTGCCCATCTACCTAGAGGGTATGAATTCCATGGAGAGGTTTTGTGTGATTGAATGCTCTTCTTCATACAATGTCATATTGGGAAGGCCTTGGATCCACAACATGAAGGCCGTGCCATCGACTTACCATCAATGCGTCAAGTTTCCAACACCTTGGGGTGTTGCCAAGTTGAAGGGAAACCAGCAAGTCTCTAAGGAATGTTATAAGATCAACATGAAAGCAAGCTCGACCCCTCGGCAAGCATAGCAATTAAAGAAAAAGGCCCAGGACATTCTTGAAGCGGTGGAGCACGATACAAAAAGCGTTCCTGTTGATGCATCAAATCCTGAGGCCCAAGTGCAAGTTGGGATAGACCTACCGTCCGAAATCGAAGAGGAGTTGATCGAGTTCCTGAAAAGCCAGAGATGCTGTTTCGCTTGGAAACATGAGGACATGACAGGGATAAGCAAGGATATTATTACTCACAAGTTGAACATCGATCCGACCATCCGTCCTGTCCGTAAAAAAAGAAGGAAGTTCACCCAGGAGCGGAACCAGATCATAAAGGATGAAGTTGAGAGGCTTCTAAAGTCCAAGATGATCAGAGAAGTTCAGTACCCAAGGTGGTTGGCTAACGTTGTAGTGGTGGAGAAGAAGAATGGCAAGTGGCGAGTATGCGTGGACTTCACCGACTTGAACAAGGCCTGCCCAAAGGATCCATTCCCTCTCCCTCATATTGATTCTCTAGTTGATGAGACAGCCGGCCACGACATCTTGACATTCATGGATGCATCTTCCGGGTATCAACAAATTCAAATGGAGCCTTCAGACCAAGAAGATACAGCATTCATGACTCCAGAAGGTATATACTGTTATATTTCTATGCCCTTTGGTCTTAAAAATGCAGGGGCAACCTATCAAAGGTTAGTGAACAAAATGTTCAAAGACCAACTTGGCAAGACGATGGAAGTCTACATAGACGACATGGTGGTCAAATCCAAACACATTGAGGATCATGTGGAGCACCTTGCTGAGGCATTCAACATCTTGAAGACCTTCAACATGAAGCTCAATCCGGCGAAGTGCAACTTCGGTGTTAGAGCAGGCAAATTCTTGGGATATATGGTAACCAAGAGGGGAATCGAAGCAAGTCCCGAACAAATCAAAGCCATTCTCAACTTGGAATCCCCTAAAAACATCAAGGACGTACAAAGGTTAACAGGTAGAGTAGCAGCTTTGAATAGATTTATATCCAAATCATCTGATAAGTGCAGGTTATTCTACGAAGTGTTAAGGAAAAACAAACTTTTTCAATGGACTGACCAACACGAGGCCGCCTTCAAACAACTTAAAGAATACTTGATGATGTCACCCCTACTCGCCAAACCCGAACATGGTGAGCATCTTTATTTATACTTAGCTGTATCTGAAAATGCTGTTAGTGCAGTATTGGTGAAAGAAACCCAGGGTGAACAACATCCTGTTTACTACGTAAGTAAATCTTTGTTAGATGCTGAAACAAGGTATTCTCATCTTGAAAAATTGATATTAGCCTTAACTACTGCTGCTACGAAATTACGTCATTATTTTGAAACACATTCCATAACTGTTAGAACTAATTATCCTATGAGAAATGTGTTGAGAACTCCGTGAGATGTCGGGTAGGTTGGCTAAGTGGTCAGTCAAGTTGAGCACGTATGACATTTCATACGAGCCAAGAACAGCCATCAAGTCTCAGGCCCTAGCCGATTTCGTAGCCGACTTCAGTCCTAGTTTGCAGCCCGAGGTAGAATTGGAAGTGCAACAACTTGAAGGTAAAACTATTCCTAGATTTTGGACATTGTTTACAGATGGAGCCTCAAATTCCAAGGGAATTGGTTTGGGAATAGTCCTGAAGTCCCCTCAAGGTGATATCATACCTCAAGCTGTATCTTGTGAATTCAGTGCAACAAATAACGAAGCTGAGTATGAAGCCCTAATCATGGGTTTAACTACAGCTCTAAGCTTGAATATTACACATTTAAATGTATTTGTTGACTCTCAACTGCTAGCTAACCATTTTAATGGCAGTTATATGGCGAAGCATTCCAAGATGACTCTGTACCTCCAACATGTTAAAGCCTTAGCTTCGAAATTTCTATCATTCTCTTTGGAACAGGTTCCCAGAGAAGAAAATACGTAGCGTACGCCTTGGCTAACTTGGGTTCAACTTGCAAATCAATGTCGCATTCCAGTATACCCATTATTTATGTTAAGTACCCGGCAATAGACCAAGTTGAGGAAATTCAAGTGGTTACACCATCTACTGGGGCACAAGATGTTAAACCTTCTTGGACCCAACCTGTAATTGAGTTTCTTCAACTTGGAACTATTCCACCCGATGTTAAGAATGTTAGATCTTTTAAGATTCGTATTTCGACTTTCGTTTTGATAGATAATGTGCTGTTTAAGAAGTCTTTTGCAGGACACTACTTGAGATGTGTCAATAACGATCAAGTTGAAGTGGTGCTTAAAGAAATCCATGAAGGAATATGTGGGAACCACTCCGGAGGAAAGGCATTAGCATCCAAGGCCCTCAAGACGGGATACTATTGGCCAACCATGCGTCGAGACGCCATGAGCTACGTACAAAAGTGTGATGCCTGCCAAAGACATAGCAACATCTTGCATCAACCTGCCGAACCTCTACATCCTATAGTCTCATCTTGGCCTTTCATGCAGTGGGGGATGGATATTGTAGGCAAGCTGCCCAAAGCTCCAGGAGGCAAAGTATTCATGTTGGCTCTAACCGATTATTTCTCGAAATGGATCGAGGCAGAAGCTTATGTACAGGTAAGAGATAAAGAGGTAATTTCATTTCTAAAGAAAAATATCATTAGCAGGTTTGGTGTACCATCAGAGATTGTATGTGACAACGGGTCACAGTTCATAAGTAAAAAGACCAGGGATTTTTGTGCTCGCTGGGGCATCAAGTTAATCATGTCCACACCTGTCCACCCTCAAGCCAATGGCCAAGCTGAGTCAAGCAACAAGTTGATCATCAACAACTTGAAAAAGTGTCTAGATCAAAAGAAGGGAAAGTGGGTTGAAGAATTACCACTTGTGCTATGGGCAGATAGATTTACTTCTAAAGGAGCCACATGTAGGACTCCCTATTCTTTAGTATTCGGAGCTGAAGCTGTGATTCCAGTTGAAGCGACAATCTCCACAGCAAGGTATGGCTTATTAACTCAAGATGAAAATAACCTCTTGCTAACTCAAGATTTAGATACGATTGATGAGATCAGGGATTTAGCCAAGATAAGGATGGCGGCTTATCAGCAGCGAATTGCTAGGTCTTACAACAAGAATGTCAGAGTTAGAAGGTTCCAGGTTGGTGATTTAGTTTTAAGAAAAGTATTTCAAAATACAAGAGAATTGAATGCAGGTAAGCTGGCTCCCAAGTGGGAAGGCCCATATCTCATCGATGCTGAAGCGGGCAAAGGTGCATACTGGTTGTCAACCCCGAGTGGAGACAGAATCCCTAGAAGTTGGAACGCTATCCACTTGAAACTTTATTTCATGTAAGTCCGGTTATTTATAATTAGACTCCACAGGTACGGTTCAAATTTATGTCGAGTTCAATTACGCATTTCAAATTTTTACTCTTATTAAAACACTACTGACTTGAGCGTCGGAGGGGCGTTAGCTATGCTGACGCCCAACCCTAACATGAATTTGTTTTGCGAGGTGCAACTTGAGCAAACGGAGTAGGCTCAACATGTTGACACGCCAGTACGGCTGATACTTGTTGAGACCTAAGCTGGAACAGGACAAACATGTTGACACGCCAGTACGGCTGATACATGTTTGAGCCTGAGGAGGACAAAGGTCAAGCATGTTGACACGCCGCATGCGGTTGATACATGTTTGAACCTGAAGAAGAAAATTTCAACATGTTGACACGCCCGATGCGGCCGATACATGTTGGAATTCTGGCTGGAGAGGGATAGAACTTGTTGACACGCCAGGACGGCTGATACTTGTTCTATCTCTTCAAACGAATTACCTCTGATCAAAGGTACTTATGGTTAAAAGATATTCATCTTTTCTTACGAATTAAGGTTTTGACACCTTCGCCTGGGCGCACGTTTTCACACTTCTTCAAGTTGTGAACTATTGGTTGTAACATTTTCATGTTACCTTCGGGTTATAACATTTACATGTTATCTAAAGAACAAACAAGCGTCTCTCAGAGACATAAGATACTTTGCTAAAAAACCCTTAAGTGTTTTTCAAAAGATTTTTTGCAAACTATAGGACTAGTTGGATAAGCCAACAAGTCCCTAAACCTAAAAAGCTTGGAGTACTAGACCAACCTAGTACCCCCAAATAAATTGTCTCGGCTCTTATGAGCCATTACAAACTAAAAAAGAACCTTGTTTTTGGGGACACTCCCCCCATTTGTTGTACCAGTAGTGGTACACAAATAAAGCAAAAATTGTTTTCATCCAAAATACCCAAAAGCTTTAAAATGTTTTTCAAACTTCTGGCTCTTGCCGCCGGTGCTGCACCCTCCACTTGATCATTTGGAGTAGCCACTATGGTGCTTAGATCCTTGTTAGCATCATCAACTAGAGCTTCCAGGGCCGCGGAATTCACTTCTTCTGCATCCGCTGGCTCACCAATGTGGTCCTCCAAAACTTTTCTCTCATCTTCCAGGTTCCAAGCTATGGCATGTCCATTTTCATATTCTTCAATCATTTGAATGCGAGTCTCCAACAAAGTCTTGGTGGCGTTAAATTTGAAGTTCCCCTCTGCAACTTCAAGTTCTTTCATGTGAGCCTTATTCTCAGCACGAATGGCTTCCACTTCTTCTCCTAAGAGTCCAAAATCCTTCCTCAAACCTTCCATCTCACCAGCATGCTTGTTTGCCTCCCTCTTCAACTTCTCCACTTCCTTGGCACTTTTGGTAGCCTCCTTTTTTGATTCTGCAGCTTCGTGACCAAGCCTCGCCGCTTTGATCTTCAATGCATCAATGTGGGCCACAATCGGGGTCATGAGTTCCTGCACCAAAAAAAGATGTTAATACTTTATCAAGCTCTTTGATAGAATTCGAAGATTCCTTCGTCTTTACCTTCTCAACAACAGCCCTAACCTTTTCTCCTAACTTCTCCATGTCCATATCACTGTTTGCATCCGTGGCCTCAGCTTCCACTAGCTTTCTTTTCTTTGCATCCCCCTTCTTCTTGGATGCAGCCACATGAGAGCTAGCCACAATAGACACAGGGGTAGGGGGTTTACCATCCTTCTTTGCCAAGCTTTTTGCTCTGGCTGCAGCAAGAAGGTCAGCAGCGTTAACAGTTTCCTTGGAGCGAGTGGCTGCAAAATAGGATGAAGAGTTAGAACAGATTAAAGGGGTTAGAACAACTTGGAGATAGGCAAAGATTTAAAGTATTTGATTAACCTGTAGACATTGGGATAGGCTCAGAAAAGGTTTCTTCAAGGTTTGCCTCTCGGGCTTCTTCAGGACCAACTTCCTCGTTAGAATCTGCAGCAAATTGAACTGGTAGTGCCTTAAAAGTTCTCACTAAGGGTTCCAAGTTATAGATCTTGCTCACTCTTTTCTCTGTGTTGTCCTTAAAGGGAAAAAGCACATCCAATTTCGCAACTAGGCCAAAGAGAAATTTGGAGAAATAGTTAGTACATTGCTGAAAATCATCATTAGAGTAAGAAAAATTGCCTACTACCTTGGGACCTCCATTTAAAGTTGGCACCCACATCCTTCGCCAGGGTGCTCTTCTTTGCAAAAAAGAATTTGTTCTTCCACCCCCTATCGGCGGGATCAACATTGTCGATTAAGAAAGGCGTCCTACCAACCCTAACCCTAAAGCCATACCTCCCTAAACCAAAGCTCCTAAACTCATTCGTAAAAGCAAATTCCTCTAGACCAATTGCTAACTCTGTTTCTGCATTTAGCCTTACTAGGGTTTGAAGGCTTCTCCAACCTTGAGGCATGAGTTGGGCATAGTTAAGCTTGGTAGATGCAAAGAACTGAGTGATTAAAATTGGAAAAGGGAATTTCAGACCAATAATGAACGGATATTCAGGGAAACATACCCATTCGGGGGAAAAACACTCTGGAGTTAGGTTAGGGTGGGTAAAAAGTTCAGTTTCGAAAGCCATGGCATGATTCCTCTTGATAATTTCTAAATTGGCAGCAGGGATGGTACACTTTTCTTTTTCAGGGTTCTTCAACATGTTTTGGGTGAGAAAACCCGCGGGCAAACCCTCTCCACTCTCGATTAAAGTTACCACCTTTCTCTTCCCCATTTTTCAAGCTTAAAACAAAGATTCAAAGATGGAACTGAAAAGGAAACAAGAAACTCACCGGCAATTTCTACTTGATTCTCCTCTCCAAACCGTCTTCCCTGGTTCTCCTTCTTCTTCCCGTAATCTTTTTGAAAGCTACGTTTTTGAAAGGGAGAGTGGGAACAGGAGTCTTCTTATTTATGGAGGTTGAAAGTGGTTGAGACCTTTTAAAACAAATAAACCTTTTTGCCTTGGGAAAAACCACTTAACCGTCCCGTCGCATCCCTTTTTTAAAACCGTCATTCTTTTTCTTTCTTGTTTTGGCAAACCTTTTGAATTCTTTTTGTCTCTTTCTATTCTTCATTTTAAAATTCAAAAAGTTTGGGGGCAATTGTTGGGCCCTACATTTTCAGTCAACATGTTTACAACTTACAACTTGGTACTAACAACTTGAGTTGTTCTATTTACAACTTGGCCTTCTGCAGGTTGGGACGCATAACGTTTTTCCTATTTTATAGGGAACGTGCCAAAGAACAGTTCAACTACGTTTCTTCAGCAAACAAATCACTATCTCTTCATCAACAATCAAATGCGGATATATCTCCAAGGATCAACCCTAATTCCGAGTTTATAGGCCCATAATCCTCTTTTTTGTTAATTAGTTTTATTTTTGAGGTATAAAAAGGGGAACACACACTGTATTTTCACACACGTTCCTCACTAGCTTAAGCTCCCTTTTTCATACGCTCTTAGCATTGTAATCTCAAGAAAATTCTTAGTAAACTTTCGGTCAAGGCAGGAGCCATATCCTCCCGGGGTTTTGTGCCGGAGAACAAGTTGTTCAAGGGCTTTCCCTAGTCAACAAACATCTTGTGTCCATTTCTATTCAACTTGATAGTCATTGTACCTAGATTCATATCACTTTAGTCACTTTTCCCATCACAAAAATATAATTGTTGAAATTTGACCAAAACAATAATATTCTTGCGAAGTTGTTGAGAGCTTTATCCTGTTTTAAAAACATTTAGGTGTCAATTAGGCATCTTGAGTGTTAGGGGGCATTTGTTTTTTTATTTTAAGCCTTATTTGCCTCTTAACACTTATTCATTAAGAGGATTAGAGAAATAAGTGTGTTTGTTTTTTTTTTTAAATAAGGCTTGTTAGGCTCTTAAAGTCCTCTTAATTTTAAGTGGTTAAAATGTTGCTGAATTGCCTCTGAAAGCCTCTGAAAGCCACTGTTTCATATTTGGTTTTGGTTAAAAATTTTTTAAACTGTTTACTGTTTCATACTGCATTTACGTTTTTTTTTTTTTTTTTTTTTTTAATTTTTTTAATTTTTTTTAACTGTTTCAGATAATGAATTCAGATACAAAATCAAACAACTTATTCAATTCAGAATTCAGTTTTCAGTTGCTGCCTCTTAATCATTCAGCCATTTTCAAAACTGAAATCAGATTTCAGCACTTATCACTTAAAAAAAACAAAAACCCCCTTAATTAATCCTCCATCTTGTTGAATCCTGTAGCAACACTCTCTTCTTCTGACTTTCAACTACTCAAATTAGAATAGACTTTAATTAATTTTAATCTAAACGCATGGGCGAATATTGTCAGAATATACTCTCTCCGTTTTAATATATACTAGCACATGCCCGTGTCCAAGACCACGTAATTTTTTTTAAAATTTTTTTTTTGTTTTTTTTATTAAAAAAAAAAAAGGCCAAGTATGTCGTACGACATACTTAGTTATGAGGGCAAAATGGGGAAGGGACCAAAAAGTGAGGGCAAAATGGGAATTTTCGTCCGTGTAACTGTTCATAATACTGTTCAAAAGGGGGGTTTATATATATATATATATATATATAAATATATATATATATATATTTATTTATATATATATATATATATAAATAAATAAATAAAATATATATATATATATATATATATATATATATATATATATTCGTTGTGTTCTATTTCATTTTGACTTTGACATAATTTACTGAAAATCCAATTATTTTTTTCCAATTTTAAAAATTGTTATTATTTCATCGTTAATAATACTATTAATAACAATTTTTAGAATTATATAGGAAAAATTTGATTTTAATTAAATTATGATTAAAGTTTAATTAAGTTTATCATAAAAATCAAAATGAAACAATTTTCTGGAACTGAGAGAGTACATTTATACAATACTCCCTCAGTCCCGCTACAAACCGCACTGGTGGTCAACTGTGCGGGTCATTGACCAATGATTTTATGAATATCTAGATATTTTTTTGTAATTTTAAAAATTGTTATTGCTTCACCAATAGAAATACTATCAATAACTTTTTTTAGAATTGCACAGAGATATCTAGACATTCATAAAATCATTGGTCAATAACCCGCACAGTTGACCACGAGTGCGGTTTGTAGCGGGACAGAGGGAGTATATCTCTACCACCTGCTACAGTCTTTTATAAACTAGTAATTCTAACACTTTATATAGTCAGTGCTTCCACCTCTATCGTACACACCTCGATATAGAATAAAGATATGACCTCTCATCTCCTACTTGTGTTGGTGTTCATGTTCATGTTCATGTTCATGTTCATTAGCTTCTGCTCTTTATCTAGCAATTCTTTTTCCTTCCCTCACTTGAACCGTGCAAATTCTACCCTTGTTTCCGAGCCTCTAGCCTCTACAACTGCCAAAAAGAATGAGCCAGTTGAACCCGATTTCTTGAGCTGTAACCGTACTCAAATTCTAGGTGGAAGAAGTTGTTGTCCTCCTTTAAAGGCCTCCAAAGAAATCATCGATTTCGAGTTTCCTCCCCGGGCAAATCCATTGCGCGTTAGGCCACCAGCTCATATGGTCACTGATGAATACTTAACCAAGCTGAGAAGGGCCATTGACCTCATGAAAAAACTTCCTGATGAAGATCCGCGAAGCTTCAACAACCTAGCTAATGTCCATTGTGCCTATTGTAATGGCTTCTATGCTCAAGTTGGGTACCCAGATTTGGACGTGAAAATACACTATTCTTGGCTCTTTTACCCTTTCCATCGTTGTTACTTATACTTTGTTGAACGAATCATGGGCGACTTGATCCAAGATCCAAACTTTGCAATACCCTTTTGGAATTGGGACTCCCCAAGTGGCATGACCATTCCTCCTATCTACACTGATACAGAATCCACACTGCATGACATTCGTCGTGACCCTAGGCACCAACCCCCTGTGTTAGCAGATTTTGACTACGAAGACTACTATAATACAACTGGGAGTTCACCTTCAACAATGACAAACGACAAACAACGGGGAATAAATCTTGCGGTGATGTACCGTAATTTGGTATCTGGTGCCAAAACGGCCAGTCTTTTCATGGGTAGTCCTTATGTTGCAGGGCAAAAAGGTGAGCCTGGAGGAAGCTTGATGGAGTATGCACCTCACAATGCACTCCATGACTGGGTAGGGAATAATGCTGGTGAAGATATGGGCTTTTTCTATTCAGCTGCAAGAGACCCATTATTCTATTCACATCATGCTAATATTGATAGAATGTGGTCTGTTTGGAAAAGCTTGCCTGGAAGACGAAAAGACCTCACTGACACTGCTTGGCTTGACACCTCTTTCTTGTTCTACAATGAAAAGAAGGAGCTCGTACGGATAAAAGTTAGAGACTGTGTGGATACGGAGAAGCTCGGATATCGCTACCAAGATGTGGCCACACCATGGTTGAAAAAATCGCTCAATACTCATAAAAGCGCCTTGAAGATAAGAAAATTTGGGAAGGCGGAAGGAGAAATGGTGAATCATATGGTATTCCCTATACTTTTAGATAAGATGATAAAAGTGATAGTACCTAAGCCAAAGAAAATGAAGAACTATAAAGGCGAAGGCGAAGAAGAGGTGTTAGTAATAGACGGAATAGAGATGAATAAGGAAGTGTTTGTGAAGTTTGATGTGCTTATTAACTATGAAGATGATGAGCATAGATGCACGGCGGACCGGCCGGAGTTTGCCGGAAGTTTTATTAGTTTGGCCCATAAACACCAACATGGTTTTAGTGGCTTGGAGAAGCTGAAGATCAGTAGTCAGAGGTTTGGAATAAGTGAGATGTTGGAGGATTTGGGAGCTGAAGAAGATGATCATGTTGAGGTGATGTTGGTGCCAAGGTCTTCTAATAATGGTAATGTTTCCATTGGTGGGATTAAGATTATTCTAGAGTGCTAAGCTTCATAAATCATCTTAAATAATTAAGTACTCCCTTGGTCACAAAATGAATAATAAAAAAAATCAAGTTTTACCCTTAGAGTGTTAATATCAAGTTTTAGAAATAAAGTATATATAGCTTGAGGATTGATAGAGTTGAATGGGAAAATGGGTGATGGAACAGAAAAACAAAGCTGTCAAAAGATATCCAAAATCTACATTTGTGAGGAAGGAGACATGCTTCCAGTATGTATGGCAGGCCAAAAAACCTTTACTCAGACAATGGGAACTGACCCCTCTCTGATAGCCCTCTCCCAACGTTAACCGTCCTCTACTTCCTTACCCCTCACCCTGAAAGGAAACACATTTATTGTCATTTCTAGCCATCCATAATGATATTTACCCTTCTCTACCATTGAAATGATATCAATATCTTTTGGAGGACCAATCCCAAGACAAGTCCTAATATTTCATCAAACTAAAATCAGGACCAATAGACCATTATCCAGGAGTAGCAAGAGAAAGAAAATAAAGAAACCAAATATAACTAAAATTATGACAAAAGCAAATGAATCGATTCAACAAAAAAGTACACAAATTGGGCAAAATTGGACTCGTTTTGGACGCACTAACCTGGAATTTGGGTAAAGGCTGTTGAATCAAGCTTATCCGGTGGTAGTGGTGGTGGCTATGGCGAGTTACAGGCTTCGTCTTCCTCGTCAATGGCGGATTCGTTCCTGGTCACCAGCGTCGTCTTCACTAGTCACAGGCTTCGTCTTCCTCGTCACCGTCGTCTTCACTAGTCACCGTTGTCTTCACAGTCACCGGACGGAGTAGCAGTAGGGTTTGAGAAATTTGGGAGAGAGATATTTTCGTTTTTTGTGCGAACTGAGAGAGGGAATTTTGGGGAAATTAATTGTTCGGTATATATTCCTATTTACGGCGGCCTTATACATTCGCCGTATATAATTAGTTATATACGGCGAATGCGTGTGACTCGCCGTGTATAACTAATTATATACGGCGGATGTATAAGGCCGCCATATATAACTATGATATTTTTATACGATGTACGTATATAAGTATATACGGCGCTATGCGTCTGCCGTATATAGTAGTTATTTACGGCGGGTGACACGCGTCCGCCGTATATACGCTTTATATTTACGGCGGCTACCTATATCCGCCGTATATAAATACTATATACGGCGGACGCGTGTCACCCGCCGTAAATAAGTGCCGTATATAAACAACATTCTTGTAGTGATACCAACCAATGAGACACCAAACTATTACTAGGCATATAAAGAGGCTCTTCCAAACTCTTAAACTTAAACTAGCGAGCGACCTCCAAAATTTTAAGGGTAGTGTTTGCTTGACCACCGATGCTTGGAAGGCCACTCTAAGTTCTAGTTCTGAAACATTTACTTGTATAACCGATCATTGGAATGATGAGGAGTTGATGTTGCAAAAGAGGGTGATTTTCTTTAGAACAATGTCCTATCCCCACACGGCTTTGCAATGTACAAGTTACATTAAGGATGTATTGAGTGAGTATGTTATCACTAACAAAATTTTAACAATATCCTTTGATAATGAAAGTTACAATACTCTCACCGCCACAATATTGATCTAAGCTCTTAATCCTCCCCTAGATGGCGCTTTGTTTTATGTCAGATGTGCATGCCACATTGTTAATCTATATGTCCAAGATTTGATCCACTCACTAAAGTCTGTCACCAATAGCATCAACACGGCCTCCTATGTTATCAAAAATTTCGGCCCAAGGTTGAAAATTTATGTCGATTTATGCGCCGCTTATAACATGAAATACAAGAAAACTCAAGTGGCTGAGTATATTAAGTGAAACTCAACATATAAAATGTTGAAGAGAGCTGTCAAATATAGGGTGGCTCTTACGGAATACTTTTCTAATCATCAAATGGACTACAAAATTAGTGAGTATTATTTGTCGATAGCTAACGAGCTTTTAGATTTACTTAAACCTTGGTGGAGGGTAACCAAGATTTTTTCGGGAAGTTATTATCCAACCTCCCATCTTTTGTGCCGTGAAATTAATGTCCTAAGTGAAATTATTAGGCAATTTAGATCACATGCTATATTTGGAGGTGCCGTTATGAAAATGGAAACTAAATTCACAAAATATTATGAACATTTTTCGGTAGTTTCCCAATTAGCGACCATAATGGATCATAGGATTAAGTTCTCTTCATTATGTGCCTTGTTTGATGAATTTTATGAGAACACGAGGCCCGAGCTTAACGCAGATGCTGTAAAAACTTTGTCCAATAGCAAACTGAGGGAAATTCACACAATCGTATATCGTTTGTTCGACGACTATTGTTGAACACTTAAGGGACCAAACACAACATCCGAAAGAAAAGGGAGTGAAGCAAAAAAAATGTTAAAAAAAGATGGGGTTTAATGACAAAAGGAAAAACTTTATCCTCATCTATTACTGGTTCTCAAAGTGGTGTAGATAAATTACACCAATACCTTTAAAGCCCACATTACACCGTATATGGTGAAAGTTTTGAAAACTTGAATATCCTACAATGGTGAAAATCATATACTAATATTTATCCTATTCTTTCGGTGATGACACGTGATCTACTTTCGGTGTCCATGGTAGCATCGGAGGCTGCTTTTAGTGCTGCAGGAAGAGTCGTGACGTCAAAGCCAAACCAACTCAAACCCATTCTTATCGAGAGATTGATTTGTCTTACGTACGGACTGGGATGATGCGGAGTTGAGAAAAAAAGGCACATTACGGGATCTTGAAGACGATGATTATGAAAGCTTCGAAGAAGACAATCTCAACGAGGAATTTTTACGAGAAGGATATAAGAAGAAGAAGAATTCAACAAATTCAAAGACTTTGAAGCAATAAAAATATTGAATAGCTAAAACATTTGAAGACTTTGAAAGCAATAATTAGTTTGAAGATTTGAAGACTTATTTATTTTCATGACTTTGTTAAATTTGAATACTTTGTTAAATTTTTAAACCATGTCATTTGAAGATTTGAAGACTTTTTATTTTAATACTATGTAATTTTAAATTATATCATTTGAAGACAATGAAAATTTCCCAAAAAAAAATTAGGATATAAATATTCATAGACTTTCTATTATTAAATTGTTTCATTATTATCATATTTAATTTATTATTTAAAGAATAAATATATGCTATTTATCAACAAATAAAAATTATTTAAACTAAATTGTTTTCTTAAAGATATAATTTATACATTTTAGAAAATAATTATTTTGAATAATTTTTATTTGTTGATACCGTATAAACTATTGTTTTGTTATATCTATAAAATAACTAATTTTCTTATGTCTAAGTGATTTTATATTTTAAAAAATAGCTTATTAAATACTAAAAGCTTTTTCTAATTTTTTTTTTTTTAAAAAGGGAAAACCCGTTTAAGCCCGTTGATCTTCAGATCGGGGCCAAACGGGTGGGTTTGGACGGGGATTTTGGACCGGATCGGGCCGGGTTTAGGCCCATTTGGTGAGACGGACAAAGGACCCATTTCTCCTGCGGGTTTGTGGCAAACGAGCCGGGTCGGGCGGCCCGTTTCTCCAATAAAGATGGATGTTTTTTTCAAAAATTCTTTTAACCGTTAGTTTTGGGAAAACTAAAGACGCTAATGGCGATAGAATTTAGAATTTCTCCGAAATATTTGCTTTCATAGTGGAGTGGAGGCATAGAGTTTGATCCTGTTAACAACGACATATTCTAGTCTTTTATAGGCGAAATGATATAGCCTAAGTAACATTTTATCTATCATTAATAAAATAAAAAATCCATTTAAAAAAAAAAGAGTAAACCAAAATACGACTTCTAAGTGGAGAAACTATGAAGGTTCTGTTGACAATAGTGATTTCAACGTGCGGAAAAAAAAAAATGGAGTTGAGCAATGCCAACAGAAAGGCAAAATAATCCATTACAAAATGATCCTGCAACGAAGTAAACCCAATGAAGAACCATTTAACCAGAAAAGAATTACAGGGTACTTGGGGAAAAAAAAAAAAGGAAAAATAAAAAGAAAAGAAAAAGAGACCGCAAGCGACCTAAGTAGCTCCATCCAAATTTGTTTCAAGCAAACCAATTGAACAACTGATCATCACTATTGAAAACGTAAAAGTTTTCGGGTTCTTGATAGCATGGCTGAATAAGTACTTGTTGTTTATTTGATTTTGAGGTTTTATTAGTTGCATCATTTGTCTCTTTAATATCATCAAGTCCAAGCAGTGAAGAAGTAGTTGAAGAAGAGGAATCTGCTATAGGCATGTTGGAACAGATCATGACCTGGGGGCTTCCTGATCCTTTTGAATTTGAACCTTCAGAAGCAATATATGAATCAATTGAACCTTCAGAAAAAATAGTTGATGTATAATTAGATTCATTTGAACCTACAATAGTGGCCTCAGCTGCAACATCAGCAGTCCGTATTTCCCTTTTCTTTCTGTTTTTTTGTAGATGGTTTTTGCTTGAGGCTTTCAGATGCGTATGCCAATAATTTTTTATTTCATTGTCAGTTCTTCCCGGAAGTCTTGCTGCAATTTTAGACCATCTGCAAAGCAAAACCTTATGTACAGTCGGAATAGTTAAGAAATAATTCATTATTAATTATGTTATTTAAAGAATTAGGTTTTTTGTTTTGGCTAAATATATTTTTGGAGGTGAAAACTGAAACTGAAAATTGATATAAAGTTGCAGCTAGAGAAAACGTTACCTACTGCCCATCTGTGCATACATATTCACAATGATTTCTTCTTCCTCCTCTGTGATATTCCCCCGCTTAAGATCTGGCCTTAAGTAATTCATCCAACGAAGCCTGCAACTCTTTCCACTTCTTGACAAGCCTTCGATTATAAGAAATAAACTGTCATAAAGTAAATATGATCTGTAGAGGATATAATCATATGCTTTGAGTTTTATATATTTACCTGCAAATTTAGGCATCTGACTCCAGTTCCAAATTTTGTACCTTCTAATGTAAGAAATCAGCAATTCATCTTCTTCAGGGCTCCAAGCACCATGCTTTAATCCATTTTTATCCCAGTGAAGACCCTTCATAGCTAGCTTCTCTATTCGCCTTTGATCGAATCCAGTCAACTAATGTATATTGAGGAAAAACAACTATGTATTATTTACTAAATATAAAATGACTGAACAATTGTAGGCAAAATGCAATTTGGTAACCTAAGTTTACATACAATTGCAATACCCTACCCGAGTTTTAAAATGTGTTAATCCGATTACTAAGTTTGCCATTTTGTTGCAATTAGATGTAAAAACTAACAAATCATTACATTTTACATTTTAGATAAAATAGTACACATATGCACCCCACATGACTTTTAGAAGGGGCATTTTGGTCGGAAAGTATACTCCCTCCGTCCCATGATAATCTGCAAAATTACCCCTTTTGGACGTCCCACAATAATCTGCACTTTTCCAAAATGGAAATGGGACCCACTTCTCTCTACTCACAACCATTACTCACTTACTCCACTTTCTCTCTCCTATCCAACCATCTACACTCACAACACATCACCTTTTTTCACTTTTCTCCTTAATTCTCGCACCGCCAAAAAAATGTATATTTTCCTGGGACGGAGGGAGTATCTATTATCTCTTTTAAACTAACCTATCCCTAAACTAAACACCATCCAAATCCAAAACCATTTTCAGATTCAACCCCCTCCCCCCCCAGCCAGCCCCTTTTCAACCCACCATTGCCCAACCACTTAAATCCGACCACCGTCTCCACCCACAATCCCCATGGTCTTTCCGGCATTGTCTATCGAACCCACCACTCATCTCAAACCCAAAAAACACCATCCCATGATCCCCACCACAACTAACCACCATAGGATAATAACAAAATTACCCAACAACAAAAAAAATCAAATCAATTTCATTTCCATTTCAGATTCATTGGATTCATTATTGTAGATTCCTAAAAAATCTGTTGAACCTAGGATGTTTCGTCCACCCACCCCTTGAGGATTCCAAGATCTCTGAAGCCTTTGCTAGTCGATGCTTTCACCAAAGCTCTCTCCAACAACCCAGTCGACCATGAATTCGCCGACCATGAATTCGTCTACTAAATTTTGAAGGGAGCTTGGGAGAAGAGGAAGGAGAGAGGACGAGGGGCAGACTGGGAGGGAAGTTGGAAAAGGAGGACCGAGGAAGAGGCGGCAGTGGGATGGAGAGGAGCGGCTGGCCGGAGGTTCATGATTGAATGGAGACGAGGGAGTGAAGTAGGAGAGGATACTTCAAGGCTTTGTTTGTTGGTAAGATGTTTTCCGAAAAATAGTTTCTGAAAAAATGAAAATATTTTTCGAAATATAACATTCGAATGTTTGATAAATATACGGAATATGTTTTCTATATTTTAATATGAGTATTTTTATTTTTGATGGGGGTTGTTTGGAGGTACGGCAACAGAGTTGATAAAAAAATTAATATGAGAATTTTTTTTTTGAAGGGTACGGGGGTGGGGGTGGGGGTTGGGTTGGGGTGGGTAGGGGAGGGGAGGGGAGGGGAGGTTGGAGAGGTTGATAAAAAATAATTAATATGGGCAAAAAAAAATTGACGGGGGTAGGGTGGGTGGTTGGGGGAAGGGAGTTACAGGGGCGGCAGGAGAGTTGATAAAATAATTAATATGGGCAAAAAAAATTGACGAAGACGGGAGGGGAGGGGAGTTGGAGGGGCGGCATGAGAGTTGATAAAAAAAAATAACATGACCATAATAAAATTTGGGGTGGGGGTTGGAGAGGCAACATGAGAGTTAATAAAAGAAATTAATATGAGCAATGAAAAAACAATTAATCTAATAATAAACTATTTATTTTCATGATTAATGTTTTAAAGCGAATTTATTTAAGATTATAAATAATTAATCTAATACTTATTAAGTATATTCAAATTCGATTATTTAATATTTTTTTTTTGAATTAAAGTATTAGCATTTGAGCCCTCAAAAACTAATATCCATATTATATTTATTAAAAATTATTATTATTATTATTATTTTCAATAATTTATTAAATGATAAAAATAAATTTAATTAATAAGAAAATTATGGTCAAGAAAAAAATTATAAGCAAATTGCAATTCAGTAACTTGGCTTTTGCTCAGCTTTGCACAAATTCTTATGAAATGATTAAAATGTCCCTTTAAAAGTTACGTGCCCTGCACATGTGTTTCATTTCGTTTAAAATTTAACGATTCGTTAGTTTTTACACCTAATTGCAATTAAATGACAAACTTATGAATCAGATTGACACATTTTAAAACTCGGGTATGATATTGCAACTATGTGTAAAACTTAGTTTATCAAATTACAATTTGCCCAACAATTATTCAATCTTAAAATAGTAGGTACTTACCAACAACAAGTTGTCTTCATATATATTCCGACCGCCCCATAATAAATTTTGCACTTATCTTTTTTATTTACGTCTCGAAATATATGTCACTTTTCTAAATAATGAAATCGTTTGGTGCAATTTTATCAATGTACAAATAATAAGCAAATCACATTCATTAAAAATGTTGACAAGTCAAATAAATCATTTATTATGAGACGGTGGAAAAATCCATACTTGTAGTATATTAAAGTTGGTGAAAACGATTTTGGGAATGAAACATAATCTCATTCTCGGATTATCTTGATTCTCAGGCATACACGTAACATAGGCCTTTCGGGTTTTAGTTCATTAAATGATTTGTTAATAAGTTACAAGTAATAGGCATTAACATGGGCTATGCGAATGGTTACATAGTTCTAAGTAACGAATATAAATAACTAATACATGGTACACATTTAAATCGATATATATTACATAAACCTGATAAATCATATAATACATAGTGTAAAACCTTCTAAATTATCATCCCATAATTGTTGTGATAAGGATAGTTAGTTCCATAATTGTTGTGATAAGGATAGTTAGTTCAGTAAATATATTGTATAGTTGTTTTAATTATCTGTGCATATCTATGGAAGTGTATAGAAGGTTTAGGACTCTCTGTAACTTGGATATATATATGATAAATCACTGAAGAGAAATTCACGTTGAGTTTTCTCCCCATATTTCTCTTGTTCTTTATGGTATCAAAGCCCTCTTGAACGGAGCCATGGTACACCCGACTGATTCCATAGCTTCAGTCACCTCTTCGTCACCTTCTTCTTCCGCTGCCACCCACACTCTTCCTCTCAATCTCAATATCCAGTCCTATCTCGGTCATTGGCATCTCACAAACGACAATTACCTAAACTGGAGATCCCTATTTTATACGGTACTCACTACCTATAAGATCACTATGGCGGTGACAAACACAATCCCTCCGTCAGCCAAACTTCCGGATGGCTCTTCTAACCCCGAACTGGATTTCTTTCTTCAAGCTTCGAGTCTAGTACTTGGCTAGATTAAGGCGACCGTCTCAGCCAAAATTCAGTCAAGAGTAAACCCCTGTGACACAGCTCCAGCGGCCTGGTCTCTTCTGGAAAAGCGCTTTGGAGGACGTTCTCGGGTTCATATCCAAAAGCTCAAGACAGATTTGAATGCCCTTGCCAAGAAACCCGACACCACCATTGATGACTATTTCCTTCGAGCTGTCTCTATTTCTGACGCCTTAGCCAAAGCAGGTGAAATCATATCCGACGACGACTTACAGCAACGAATAGTTGCTGGACTTGGGCATTCCTACAAGGAGTTTATCACAGCTCAGAACAACCTTCCGGCGACATCTCTTGATGATCTTCAAGATCTTCTACTGCAGGAGGAAGATTTACAATCTCGGTTTTCCACGATTGCCTTGAATCCCACCACTGCTCTGCTTGCTGGCTCAGTGAATCAGAACCACAGGCCTTCCTTCAATTTCACCGGTGGTAGTTCATCTTCTGGTAAAGGCCGAGGTACAAAGAAAGGGAAAGGAGGCCAGTCTTCATCACAGGCGCATGACCTAAAGGGAAGGGGGCGTGGGATTTTGCCAATTCCCAATTTTGGTTTTCAGTTTAACCCACAATCTGGTAAAACTCCAAACCCCTCTCCCCGACAAAATTACAGCTATACCCCTCCCAATACCTTTACCTATGTTCCTCATGAAAAATGTCAGTTATGTTCGCGACAGGACCACACAGCCAAAGATTGTCCGGACCGTGGCAATTATGCTCTCTATAGTCACAATCCCCATTACCTATCTCAGATTTCTCACCCACCCTATAATCTGGAATACCCTTCTCTTTTGGGTGCTCAAACCATGACTCCATCCTACGTCTTAGATTCTGGGGCCACAAATCACATGACCTCGTCCCCCGAAGGTCTCTCTCAAGTCACTCCATACTTAGGTAACGATTTGGTAACTGTTGCAAATGGTTCACGACTTCCCATTACCAGTATTGGACATACTAAATTTTCTCATCTCAATCATACTTTCCATTTTCGTAATGTTCTATGTGTTCCTAATATGCATAAATCATTATTATCTATTCGTCGTTTTTCTAATGATAACAACTGTTTTTTTTTAATTTAATGGATCTGGTTTTCGTGTGAAGGACAATATCACAAGGCGGACCATACATTCTGGCAGTAGCACCGACGGATTATACACTCTTCGGTTTGACTCTTCTTCTTGGGTTAACCCTCTGGCACTTATTGGGGAACGTGCATCCACATCTACGTGGCATGCTCGTCTCGGCCACCCGTCTTCTCAAGTTTTCAAGTCTCTTCTCAATCGTATTTCAATTCCTGTTTTAGGTTCTTCTAAAAATAATAATATGTGTCATGTTTGTCCATTAGGGAAATCTTGTAATCTCCCTTTTTATCCTCGTACATTTCATTCTGTTGCACCTTTGGCTATTTTACATTTGGATGTATGGGGTCCGTCCCATGAACCTTCCGTTAGTGGATTTCGTTATTATTTACGTATTGTAGACGATTTTTCTCGTTTTGTATGGTTTTACCCTTTGATTAGAAAATCCGATGTCTTGAATATGTTTTCTATGTTTAAAACCCAAATAGAAAATCAATTAAGTAGAAAAATCGGTGAAGTACACACTATCAAATCTATTCAAACGGATGGGGGGGTGAATTCATGAATCGGGCTTTTGATGTCTTTCTTAAAACTCATGGCATTAATCACCAATCTACTTGTCCTCACACCCCCCAACAAAATGGTACTGTCGAGAGAAAGCATAGACATATTGTGGAAATGGGGTTATGTCTTCTTGCTCAGTCAGGGGTCCCTTACGCATATTGGCTTGAAGCTTTCAATACCGCGGTGTACCTCATAAATAGACTTCCCATGAGACTTCTTGGTTACATTTCTCCATTTCAAAAATTATTAAAACAGGCTCCGGATTACTTAGTACTCAAAACCTTTGGGTGCTTATGTTTCCATCATCTTGTTCCATACAATCGTCACAAATTAATGCCTAAGTCTACCCCTTGTGTTTTTCTTGGGTATGATAACTTTCGAAAGGGTTATCGTTGTCTAGACCGTACCACGGGACGTCTCTACATCTCGAGACATGTTATTTTTGACGAAAATGTGTTTCCCATGTCTCAGAATTATTTCCCAGGTACAAGTGCTCAATCCAGCCCTGTGGCTTCCATTCCTAGCTCAAAAGCTTCCTTGCTGGACTCCCCTTTAGCAAGTCAGCCCCCTCACTTTCCCAGCCTATCTACTCCTGTTTCTGGCCCAACTGCTACTAACCCTCTGGTCTCACCCGAAGTTCAGACCAACGACACTATTTTGGACAGTTCAATGTTCCCTCATTCGACTGGATACCAGGCTCCACACGGGCCCTCCTTCTCCTCCTCTCCAAGTGCACCTTAATGCCAACATCCCACGTCTGGGCACGGCTGTCCAGTTTCTCCCGGTTCAGCATCTGACAGCACTTCCTCCTCCCCTTCTGAAACTTCTCCACTTCAACCCGAAAATCAGCACCCTATGATTACTCGGGGCAAGGCTGGAATTGTTAAGCCGAAACTGATTGCTGATCTTGCAACATCAGGCACCACTCGACATCTACTTCCTCAAGGTCTGTCTGCTACTATGCTCACTTCTCTTGAGTTTGAACCCAAAACACTCAAACAGGCTGCCCCTCTTCCCCATTGGAACCGAGCCATGCATGATGAACTGTCTGCCATGTACAAGAATGGTACTTGGACTCTTGTTCCGCGCACTCCTTCCATGAATGTAGTGGGTAGTAAATGGATCTACAAAGTAAAGCGACGCGCTGATGGATCAGTGGAACGCCACAAGGCTCGGTTAGTAGCTCAAGGTTACACACAACAAGAGGGCATCGACTACGATGAAACATTCAGTCCCGTAGTGAAGCCCCCAACTGTTCGGACCATCCTAGCCATTGCTCATTCTCGCTCTTGGCCATTACAACAGTTAGATGTACGCAATGCGTTTCTGAATGGTCACCTGCAAGAGGAAGTTTACATGACTCAACCTCCTGGATTTCATGACCCGAACTTCCTCGATCATGTGTGTCGCTTGCATCAAGCTATCTATGGTCTAAAGCAATCTCCCAGGGCATGGTTTCAACGCCTCCATGATTTTCTTCTCTCCATTGGGTTTTTTAATAGCAAAGCTGACAGTTCCTTATTCATTCGACATTCGGGTACGTCACTCATTGCTATTTTGGTCTACGTAGATGACTTCATCATCACCGGTTCCTCTACTTCAGCCATATCTCAAGTGGTTGACCAGATTTGTTCCACATTCGATAGTCAAAGGCTTGGTTCCTTAGGCTTCTTCCTTGGCATTGAGACACTCCAGTCTTCGGACACACTCTCACTTAGCCAAGCCAAGTATGCATCGGATCTTCTTCGTAAATTTAATATGGATGGCTGTAAACCTGTCTCCACCCCTCTTATCTCTGGCTCTCATCTCTCCGCCTTCGATGGCGACCTTCTTTCGGATGTTACCACATATCGTAGCATGGTAGGGGGCTTACAGTATCTAACGTTGACTAGACCGGACATAGCCTTTGCAGTAAATCAAGTTTGTCAACATATGCACTCCCCTCGCACCACCCACCTCGAAGCAATCAAACGGATCCTTCGCTACATAAAGAGCACTATCGCATTGTGCCTTCGGTTCGACCGCTCCTCTGACCTCTCTCACAGCATACTTTGATTCTGACTGGGCAGGTTCCTTCGATGATCGTAGGTCTACTACTGGTGCTTGTATCTTCCTTGGTCCAAATCTTGTGGCTTGGACTGCTAAGAAACAGACTACAGTGGCTCGTTCTAGCAGTGAGGCTGAGTATCGAGCATTAGCAACTACAGCAGCCGAACTACGTTGGTTCTCCTACTTATTTCGAGAACTCAGCCTATTCCTGTCACCTCCAAAACTATTTTGTGACAATGTGTCGGCTTTACATATGTCACGAAATCCCGTATTTCATGCCCGTACGAGACATATTGAGATCGATCATCACTTCGTCCGCAAACTTCACCAACGGGGTTTCCTCCGTCTGAACTACATCTCTACCGTGGATCAGCTGGCTGACGTCTTCACTAAGGGTCTAGCTAAATCTCGTCTTCAGCTCCTGTCTTCCAAGCTGCAGCTTCACCTTGTGCCGCTTAGCTTGAGGGGGGGGGTGTAAAAACTTCTGAATTATCATCCCATAATTGTTGTGATAAGGATAGTTAGTTACATAATTGTTGTGATAAGGATAGTTAGTTCCGTAAATATATTGTATAGCTGTTTTAATTATCTGTGCATATCTATGGAAGTGTATAGAAGGTTTAGGACTCTCTGTAACTTGGATATATATATGATAAATCACAGAAGAGAAATTCACGTTGAGTTTTCTCCCCATATTTCTCTTGTTCTTTACATAGAACATTAATAGGTTTCTTTCTACGTACCTGATCAGATACCATAACATAGCAATTATAAATGATACTTACAAATGTATACCTATGCATATATATTAAATGATACATAGTACATATGAATGTAGAAATGGTACATTTATAGATACCTCATTAACTACTATATATACAGTAAGTTATACCTTAAAATTCACTTAGTTATATCACAATACATTTATAAGTAGCGAAGCAACATTACTCTGTATAATTTACTAGGTGACAAGCGTTGTCAGGTAAAAGAAGCTGAAACAAAATGGTTTTTTTTTTAACCTTTTCAGTTTCTTACCATCTCAAATGCAATGATTTCAAACAAAATTTCGTAATAGTCATCCATTCTATATCAGATACTTTCAGCAGTAGAAATCGTTTTGCAAAAAAAAAATATAGATCAAAATTATATTCATAGGTTTCATTAATAATCAATTATACTACAGTTTCAATTATTTTTTATTCATTGTTACATCTAATTCTGATTGTAATCATGTGTCTAATTTTGTTTGTTCCAGGTACGTATTAATTTCATATGACTCCACAAACAATCTTAATTGATCAATTACAAAAGGGCCGGTGCGAATGAAAGTTATCATATGAGTTGCGCGTATATGAAAATCATATAACACTAGGAAGTTTCGTGAACTAATGAGCATGGACTTGGTAGCAATTGATGAAAAGGTATGTTTTTCTATTTTAAATATCCAAATATAAAATTTGAATCATTTGAATGTATGATCAGAGAATCTATTTGTTACTTTCTTTATTAGGCCCAATCAATTCATTATTGCATACGAAGTAGATTTTTTCCAGATTTCCAAGGGTTATTTCCTGAAGGGTCTTTTTATAGCATTAAGAATTTTACAGTTGAAATGGCCAAACAGACTTACCGTGTTTTTACGCGAGATATTTTTATTTTACTCTATGCATCAACGTATGTTGAGGAAATTGTGAAAGATCTCCCCAATATTCCGAGGCATATATTCCAAATTGTTCAGTATGACATGCTTTTGAGCACAAGTGATGATAAGAAAAACCTTTGTGTTGAATCCATTTTTGATAAACTCATTGTATTTTCTTGGAATATTTTTTCATAGTATGCCTTAAAAAGTAACTAGAACATTTTTTTGTAGATGTTATCCGTTACGTTTTTGATGTTTATGAGGTTGGACAGCGAATGGTTAATTTTCAGACAATCTCAATGCAGTATATTGATTTCGAAGACAATCGATATTTTGAATTTTATCTTTGTTCCTAAGACTATGTTTTAATTTGCCTCTTATTAATTTCATATTTGATAACAGTGGGAATAAAATAAGATTTAGGGCGAGTTTGGCACTGCTTCTGATTCTTTAAAAGTGATTTTTGAGAAGTGATTATAGGAAAATTGATTTTTCTAAAAAAAAAAAATCATGTGAAAAGTGATTCATGAGTATCTTTGGTCACGACAAAGTAAAAGTGATTATAAAATAATAAATGTCAAAAACACCCTTACATTTACATTTTAAAGTATTTCCCAAAAATCGAACAAAAATCTTTAATTAAGCTCAAGACATCGAATTCATACAAAATAAAACATAATCCGATCGCTAGGGCACCATAAGATAGATAAAAGATCAACTACATTTACATTCGTGGGTCATGACCACTCCCTATGCCATGCCACCTACTCTAGGCTTACCCTTTTGTGGAGCCATCCACAGAGATTCATTGACAAAATTGGCCTCTTCCAGCTCTTTTTGCAATACGATAGCATACACACAGGTAGAATTCATCATTAATCAACTGAATTTGGCTTGGACAAAAATATCGGGTGGAGTGCATTAATCAAATGCCTTTCCTACTATCTAAAGACTAAACCATAACCCTCCAAAATCTATTAACAACCCAATTACAAACAGAAAACAATTCATATGAATAAAAGTCAACAACTCAAACTATTTAAAAACTTTTTCGATCAGTGCATGCAAATCATTAAACGTTGGTAGAATAAACTACACAATCAAGAAACTAATCTCAAAATTGTACTCAAAATTGTAGACATTAAGCTCATCAATGGTGAAATTTTGAGTTTTATTAGCGGTCTGAGCAAACAATGAATCTCCAGATAAAAAATTCAATTCAATTAAAAAAAACCTCAATCAGCACCGGAGATGGAAATCGTTCCGGCCGGAAGAAAGAAACCCATGTGGAGATTCAATCAAAGTATACGAAGAACTGCAATTGTAATTCCTTGGAAGGATTTTAGCTTGTCTAGTTGTTGTGGGCTACCGAGAGCCTAAAATCTTGTCGTATCGAGATGGAAAAGTAGCAGGGATCTACCGAAATTAGGGGCAAAACAAAGATTTAACATTTTGAGACAAAATATGCAAAACTGATTTTCTGAAAAGCTGGGGGAGGACAGATTACATTACAGGGAACGCAGTTATTTTGTGTTTCTTTTCTCCGAGCGCGAACGCAAATAAGTCCCCCAAACAGTCTGCACTGTGCGTTTGCGCTTGCAACGCGCGTTTGGGCTCAACAAACGCATTGCCAAACTCCCCATACTCTTTGGGGCGATTAGATTATTAACATGGCAAGTAATATTGGCAAAAGCAAGAAGCGCGTATAGATAATATTTTCTGCTATTGTTAAGCTTGAACCTAATAATTTGTTTCATGTTTTTTTTCATGCTTCACTGTTTGTAATGTTGTCATTCGAATAGAATTTTTAAACTAAATTATCTCCAGGCAATGTGACCATTTCGTCCGGTAGCGCAACATATTTTTATAACGATGTTATGATATTTGAGATTTGTGATTTTGTGGAGCTGTAAGTATTTCTTAAATTTGGAAGTCTAAGTTAACTTACATTTGACTGTTTATTTTTTAATAATTTAACTGATCTATGCTAGGTCCGAGGGAACATACTGATGAAATGAGAAATATTCCAATGTATAACAGTTTTATTTAAAAACAAGAATATGACAAGCACAAAATGTGTATCAAGGGGATCAAGGAACTTCTTCCTCGGTGCGAAGAAATAGTATGGAATTATTTTTTATTTATAAATCATAGATCCTGTTATTTCTTCATTTTTTGGTTTATTTACTTAAATTAATATATAAAAACATATCTCACTGTCAGAAATTTTCGTTATATGTTTATGGGAGCATCACATCTATAGAGGAAGTCAACAGCCGGAAGTATAACTCCTGCACAATTTGTAAAAGAAAATTACAGATTCATGAAGGCAGGTTGTATTGCTTTACCTGTAAGCAATACGAGCACTATCCGCTAATTAGGTAATTCTATTAAACACATGCATTTCTTTACGCCTAAAAAGCATATGATATTAATGTTGTTACTGTTTATCATGCATCGTCTTGAGCAGTGGCGGATCCAGGAAATTTTGCTAGTGGGGCCAATTTTTTTTATGTTTCATTTTATGATCTTCGATTCACAAAAGCACTTTTTAGCTAGTAAATTTAGAAAGCCATATAAAAAAAAACATACCTGAAAGTACCGTTCGAGTTTATTGAATTGCTATTTTCGAAAATTTTGTTCAATGTTGCTTCACTCAATCAACCACATAAGCAATAGTTCATGTACCAGCATTTAAGACAGACCCACGAAGTTTTCCCATTGTTCCACTTGCCAAGGCTGCCAACATCATTATGAACAAACAATTCAGTGTTGCCAGGGAATATATTTGTGATGATAAAAAAGAACAATGATGCCATGCAATTTTAGAGAATAAACTTAAATGTGTGGAAAGCCAGAGGAACACAATTAATTCAATGGCGACTGAAGTATAAAAGAAAAGAAAAAAGACACATGTAAACAATTTATAATAGACAAAACATGTAATGATAAAGAAAACACCAGCTTGTATTAGACTATAGCGCGAAGAACAGTCTTTTAATGGGGTGAACTTAAGCAGATATGAGATACAAAAGTAAGAAAACCCATAAAACTACTTACAAAAGGATATCAATGTAGCATCACAAAAGCAAGGTGCCTAAATTATATTCTAATACTGAGAAGTCTTCGATTTTTCATAAGAAGAAACTGTTGAATTACAACTTCATTTGTTACGGTATCATTCCTTCTCTATGTAGGGTACCATGCAATCATTCATCAAATCATTCTCCATTTTATTCCGAAGACTACTCTTTAGAAGCTTCATTGCCGAAAATACTCTTTCCACAGTAGCAGTTCCAACCGGTAAAGTTAAAGCCAACTTTACTAGTAAATAAACCAGAGGATAAATACTATCTTTATTCATCTCAACCATTTTTTTGCAAGCTCTCCAATCCCTTTCAAATCTGAGAAGTCTTCATTAAAGCGTACATCATGAATATAGTTCTCAAGTTGGTTTTCAAGCACAATTATATCTATCTCCGAAAAATCAGTCGGATAATACTTCGCGAATTGAATTAATCTTGTTTTGTCAAAAGTAGAGAATGAGTTCCTAGGATCAAGAGAAGCCATACTCAGGAGAAAATCTGTATTTTTCTTATCAAATCGACTATTTAGCTCTTGAAGTTGCGAGTCTAGCACACTATAAAACAATTCAACCTTAAAGCGGTGAAGATTTGTGTTATCTTCCACATTGCGCCTTGGTCTCCCTCGAACCATAAATGTATCTTACATACTTGGAATGTTCAAATCATGCTTCGAACAAAATATGTGAACTTCGTCCATTAATTTCTCCCAACCATCTTCTCTCATTGCTTGCAACCGTCGCTTGGATATACTTACAAGAGTCATTGCATTCACAATGTCTTGATCCTTCTTTTGTAAGGCTTGTGATAGATCATGAGTGATTACCAAAATGGATTTCATTAAGTGCAACAAAAAAAAAACTCAAACTGATGTATAATCTCAAGAAGAATATTAGCATCCCCTCTAATATCTGAACACGTGCCATCCTCTACCATGATCTCAAGAAAACGTACCACCGAGGAAAATAAAGTAAAGAGACTAACAATTGAACCAAAGTGTGAGCTCCAACGTGTGTCTCCAGCCCGTTTAACACTCTTTTCCTGATTCAAGCCTCGTCATGTCTTCATTTCACCATCACTAATTGCTTGAGCAAGCATGTTCACTTGAACAGATCGAAAAATGTCACTATGCTTGGAAGAAGCACCAATAATGGTTGACAAACCGGAAAGATGATTAAAGAAAGATGAAACATCTTTATGTTTTCTTGCCACAGCTACAAGAGTCAATTGGAGTTGATGAGCGAAGCAATGAACATAATAAGCTGATTTATTCTCTGTCAAAATTAAAGTTTTCAAGCCATGTAACTCCCCTGACATATTGCTTGCCCCGTCATATCCTTGCCCGCGTACATTTGACAAACTCAACTTATGTTTCACCAAAAGTGATTCGATAGCAAACTTCTAGCTAGGACAGTGAAGTAGTATCTTTTACATGGACTAAACCAAGAAAACACTCGACTACACACCCTTTTTGGTCAACATATCTCAATGCAAGGGCCATTTGTTCTTTCATAGTATATCACGAGACTCATCAACTAGAATAGAAAATAATTCACTTCCAATGCCTTTAAGGATAACTTGAGTAGTCAAGAAAGAGAAGACACTTATAATATCCTTTTGAATAATGTGGGATATCAACTTGAGATTTCCAGGAGACTTTTTCAAAGTAACTTCTTTAATTTCCTCGTTATGGTCTGAAAGGAAATGAAGAAGCTCAAGAAAGTTTCCTTTATTTAGAGACTCCTCTGATTCATCGTGACCACGAAAAGCCAAACCTTGGCGCAAGAGAAATCAAACACAATCGATCGATGCATTCAACCTGATATCATAAACTCGATTTGCTTCATCATCTTGATGGAAAAAAAATAACCTCTATATGTTGTTTATGCTTCCGCAGATCATCACAAGCTTGAACACACTTGTTGTGTGCACTACTATGATCACCAACGTGGACACTCAATCTTGACTTCTTTTTCCAATTTGAGAATCCCTCGCCAACAAATGACTCCCCACCCGCTTGTTCTCCTTTCTCAGGTTTGAAGAGATAACAACATAAACAATAAGCTACATCTTTTGCTATGCTATATTCAAGCCATGTAGGGAAATCGGTAAACCACCCAGGAATAAATCTACGCCTCGTCTCTACATCATAATTCTTCCATGGAAAATCATCACATTTTCTTTTCGGTTGACAAGGGCCAATTAGTAGGTATGCTCTTCGAACTTCCTCTCTTACATTGACATCATATGAATTGATACTAGCCGTACCCCAGGATCTGACGGAAGATCAGTCATATTCTTTAAAATTGATTTGGCATGAAATTCATTCATATCCTTTGAAACTTGTTTAACTTGTACACTTGGAATTGGAGCAATAATTCGTTGAACTTGATCATTCTCAAATGATTGAACGAAAGACGGTGATGGTTCCTCACAGTTTATTGGCTAGAAATATCTTTTCATAGTTTCAAAACTGCAATTTTGATAATAGGATTGACAATAAACAAATCATAAGCCCCAAAAATTGAAAGCATAGTTAAAAAAAATCATAAGCCCTAAAAATTGAAAGTTATTGTCCAAAATATCAAAGTAAAAAAAAAACCCTAAAATCCCTAAAAGTAATTTGAGTGATTTGATAGTGAAATCAATGAACTGGAATGAGAGTATTTCACATTTATATTGTAAAACAATCCGAAGAAGGAGGAATTGAGCTCAAAAATTTGAAATATCTTCTTACTATTACTTAGGGTTTGTGAATAACCAAGGAATTTCTGACTCTAACTATCGCAGAGATGAAGAGAGAGCACCAAAAGGAAGCTATCAAGAGAGGAGGTAGCCGAGAGAGTCACTGATCATCGTCCATCGGCAATTCGACAGCCGCATCGGCATCGCACATATCACTCACAACTCACTCGCTCCTTTCTTTCTTTCTGTTTTTTTTTTGGATACACACACAGTACTTCTTTTCTTTTCTCTCTACGCTTTTGCCTTTTATTATTTTAACTTTTTTAAACTTAGTTTGCGTTGTTAGCTATAAATATATATAAAAAAAAGCCAGAGTCTCTACGCTTTGCCTTTTATTATTTTAACTTTTTAAAAATTAGTTTGCGTTGTTAGCTATAAATATAAAAAAAATTAAAAGCCACCCCTCTCGTTCCTTAATGCAGCCGCCCCTGGTCTTGTGACGAAAATTCATGATGACACTGATTCTTTGAAATTTGTTTTATTTGATCGTGAAGTTGAAAAACTTATAAGCATTAATGCAACTGATTTAGTTCAGTTAGCAGATGAGGTAAAGGTTCTGTTACTCATTTATTTGTTTTTTATTAAAAAAAAGGGAAAAAAACCATATATTTGATTTCAATTTGGCTTTATTCAGGAGAGTTATACAGATCCATTACCGCTCTAGCTGCGACAAATGAAAGGTAAGTGCCATGTTTTCCTGCTAAAGTTTAATGAGTTAAGTCGAGGGACGGCTAATTAAAATTTCACAGTTAGCCGGGTCTGTTTGACAGTGATATTTACAATAACTCAAAACCTAAGGTATATTCTAAAAGCTCTGTTGAAATGAGAAAGTGATTAATAATTAGTTAATAGTTAAAATATATTAATAGTTAAAATATATTGGATTTGTGAATATATATAGGAAAGTGAATCATTTATGTCTGGAGGTACCTCACCCTCACTTGCTGTTTCTACACCTAATGTTCTAGAAAAAAGGAAAGCTCTGAAAGTAAGGTCAGTTTTAAGAAAATAAACTAAAATATCAAGTTTTGATAAATAATCACTAACAAATTTGTTTTGCTTACAATCCTAATGAGATTATGGCTATTGGAGATAATCATGTGGACAACAATTCAAATGGAAAAAACAAGGGAATCCAAGGAAGCAAATAAACTAAAAGAGGACTTGACTTTTCCTAATGCTTATAGACATATTTGATTTATACTATTTAAATTATATTTATGTGTAATAAGGTCTTGGTTTGGGCATAACAATTATTGTTTTTTTATTTAGTTAGATTCTTAGGCCACCTTTTATTTGTTGAGTTGCCTAAGTTATTAGTGAATGATTTTAATAACAATGTTTTTTGGATTTTTTCTAATATATTACAAATTTGGGGAAATTCCCCGAGGGCCCACCATGTCCATGTGTATTTCCGTTTAAAGAAACGCCCTTTCCTTTATCCCAAAGAAAAAAAAGTTTTTCCAAATCAAATTCCCCAGACACCCCCCACCTCCCTACTCTCTCTTATCATTTTTTATCTCTTCCTTCTCTCTCTCAAACACCACACACACATATTCACAATTCTCTCTCTCTCTTTCGAACCGTCCCCGGCGACAGTTACCGGCAACGGCGATCGACGATGACCGCCACTCACCTCTCTCTACCATCTCTCTCACTTGCACGGCATATCTCCCAACTCCATCATCTTTATCTACCTAGATCTGAGCCAGATATGACAAAACCCTTGGTTGCAGCTCCATTTTCGGCGCCTTGTATAGCCAAAGAGAAAGGTCCCCACTTCTTTTTCATATAGAGAATTCTCATTGATGAGCGATTGGTGTTTCTCTCTCTACGCGCAATTGCCGTTTATCTCTATCTATCTATCTATGGGCAATTGAAGAGCTCTTCCAGATGTTCGATCGAAACGGGGATGAATTCTCCTATGCGCCATTACTGTCCGTGAACTTGCCGGTAGTGTTTCACCGACGAATCACCGTCGATTTCAACGCAGGTGAGCTTTTGAGCCGGAAATTCTATATATTGATTGTTTCCTCAATTGATTTCACGTTTGGTTGATGGAGTATAGAAATGCTACTGAGTTTCAATTTTGTTGGTGAGTTGGTGATAATTTGGAAATGGAATCATAATCCTATGGTATTTTTAGATGATGAACAGGTTTTTGTTGGATTATGCATCTATGTGTTTTGATATCAATTCATCACTTTTGTCGTTTTTTTTTTAAATTGATCATTAATCTAATCTGTTACAGTGGTGAGAGTGAAATTTACCATCAATTGGGATCGAACACCTTGAAAGAAAAGATGTTGGTAGAGCTAGAGCTCTTTCTCACGGTTTCGGTTAAATTATTCGCGGAGTACAAGTTTAGATTGTGAATAATTAGTATATTATCTTCAGTTCTAATTATCCTTATGTTGAATTATGTAACTCTAATTCCTTGAGATTATATTCATAATTTAAATGAGTTGGAAAGTGATAAATATGTGTATGTGTCATACTTTATTACTTCTTGACATTGTTTTCTGCATATAGATTGTTATTAAACCCGGATACATGTGGATAATGGATCATGGGATGGGAGTCAATCTTATTGATACAACTTGTACGATTTGGGATATTGAAAAGGGGGTTGTGGAAACTCATTAACATTCATGCGAAATCTGGGTATCTAGATGTTGCCATGGACATGTATGAGAGGATGCAAGAAGCTGGGTTTTCTCCCGATACATTCACATACAGTGTCATTATCAATTATCTTGGGAAAGCCGGACATTTGGCTGCAGCCCACAAGCTATTATGTGAGATGGTTAATCAGGGTTGTGTACCTAATCTGGTGACTTATAATATCATGATTGCTTTGCATGCTATGGCAAGGAACTATCCAATCTAATTACAGCTTTACCGTGACATGAAACACGCAGGATTTGAGCCAGATAAAGTAACTTATAGCATAGTTATGGAGGTTCTTGGGCATTGTGGATATATTGAAGAAGCGGAGGCAGTTTTTGTAGAAATGGAGCGAAAGAATTGGGTCCTAGATGAACCTGTTTACGGGCTTTTGGTGGACTTGTGGCAATAACAAACAGTTATTTTCGTTAAGTTACTAACAATTGTTAATGTCTTTTAACATTTATTTATGATTTGGGTTGATTTGGTTAATTTGGTTAATAAGTCTTATATGTTACTTATAAGACTTTTTTAATAAGTCTTATAACTTAAAAGACTTTTTAAAGTTTTATAAGTTACTTAAAAGACTTTTTAATAAGTCTTATAAGTAACTTATAAGACTTTTTAAAGTCTATTAAGTTACTTATAAGACTTTTATACTTTTTAAAAAATAAATAACTTATAAGAATTATTAAAAAGTCTTATAGGTTACTTATAAGACTTATTAAATTACTAATAAGACTTATATAAGACTTTTTTTACTTTTTTAAAAAGTATTATAAATAACTTATAAGACTAATTAAAAAGTTACTTATAAGACTTATAAAAAAAAGTCTTATAAATCACTTATAAGAGTTTAAAAAGTCTTATAAGTTCCTTATAAGACTTATTAAAAAATCTTATAAGTTACTTTTTAATAAGTCTTATAAGACTTATTAAGTTACTTATAAGACTTTTTTACTTTTTAAAAAAGTTTTATAAATAACTTATATGACTTATTAAAAGGTCTTATAAGACTCTTATAAGATTTTAAAGTCTTATAAGTTACTTAAAAGACTTTTTACCTTTTTAAAGTCTTATAAGTAACTTATAAGACTTTTTAATAAGTCTTATAAGTTAATTATAAGACTTTTTACCTTTTAAAAAAGACTTATAAATAACTTATAAGACTTATTAAAAAGTCTTATAATTAACTTATAAGAGTTGTAAATGTGTAAATTATGAGAGCAATTCGTTGTTATTATTGAAATTTTTGATTGAAAATTTTGTCTTATAAGTCAATTATAAGAGACAAAGTAGTCTTACAATTAACTTATAAAAGTTGTAAATGTGTAAATTATGAGACTAATTCGTTGTTATTATTGAAATTTTTGATTTTTTTTTATTGAAAATTTTGTTTTATAAGTTAATTATAAGAGCCAAAGTAATCTTATAATGTGAAAAATATAAAAAAATGGAAGTATTTTTGGAAAGGCTAAAGACTGTTGTGATAATCTGAAAAATTTGTCTTATAAGTCAATTTTTAATCTATATTTTTTGAGATTGAAGTGACCAAACTGAAATTATTTTGAATCTAATGATTGATCCAAAATATGTGAATATCTAGTGACCAATATATAATTTTGAAAATCTCAGTGACTAAATTATTATTTTCAGTTTTGGACTTGGTTGGTCCAGTCAGTGACATGCGTGCAAAAAAAAAAAAAAAAGAGGGCATTTATGTCGTTGCCTTACCAAAGGGTGTCTTTGGAATTCGCAAATTGTTATTTCTTAAATTAGGTTTAAATCTCGCATGAGGGACTCTAGAGGAAGTGGGCCTACAAATTTTGACTTCTATTTGTATTTCTTTTATAACTTTAAATTTTTAAAATATACAGGCCATTGTACATTTTAATAAGATGTACAAATCAAATTGTACAGTTCTTAGATCTTGCATCCTTTTGTTTAAATTTTGATTCATTGAAATAGACAATATTAAAATAATCTTAGGCATAAACATAATGTATGGGTAAAAACTTATAAATTTTAGTTTTTTTTTTAAATAAAAGGCACTAATTTTTTTTATGTTCGGATTTAAATACAAATTAGTATAAAAACACGTTATATTCCTTCAGAGTAATTTTTTTTTCTAATTAAATACACCATATTTAACTATATTTAAAAAATTGTTTCTACATAATATATAATATTTAGTTTTTTATTTGAAATATTATTAATCTCTTGAATTTTGATGAAGACCTATCAATTTATTAAAACGTTTATTAACTTATATTGAGATTTCTAAAGCCCAATATTTAATTTTACTTAATGTTGATCATTCAACTTCCGCAACTGTTTAATATTTATAAGTCATTGTGATATGTACGGTTGATAAGTTTAGGAATATATGCAGTATTAGAAATGAGTTGTCTGCTTTAAGTTATCACATTATTAAAGTGATGGTTAGATATATACTATATCTTTGTGTATGCATGTATTTAATACGAGTAGGTCTGCTGAGAAACGCGTTTTTTCATAAGTTATGGAGAAACGTGTTTTTCCAAATGTTCTGGATATCAGTCTCAAAGGTTCTGGATATCCAAAACCCTTTGATCATGATATCCAGAAGTTATGTTAGAATGGGACCAATACATACCAACTTTCTGGATATCAACTTAAATAGAATCTGGATATCAATTTCAAAGAGTTCTGGATATCCAGAAACTTCAAAATGAATAACCAGAAATTTAGAATTGCCCAAGCCAAGGCCATGGACCAAGGTCATGACCAATACAAAAATTTCTGGATATCCTTTCAAAAGGTTCTGGATACCCGTTTCTTCATGGGCCAAGGTCATGGCCAAATACAAAATTTCTGGATATCCTTTCAAAAGGTTTTGGATATCCTTTCAAAAGGTTCTGGATATCCAGAACATTGAATGTTGATATCTAGAATTTCAGAAATTACTCAAAATCAATCTCATTAGAACCAAATCCACCCAACATATTGAAAAATTGGAAATCCTCATTGTAGCTCAACACACATCAGTTCGCCCAAGACAAGCATTAAGATCAGCAGGATATGAATCGGGACAGTGGTGGTGAGATCCTTCCATTAGCATATCTGGTCAACCCTTTTTCTTGTAATAATTGAGTTGCTCAAGACTCCATCATTCTGATTCGATTTTTGGGTTCCATTGCCCAGGTTTGATTCGATTTTTGGGTTCGATTTGGGTTTATTTTGGGTTTCTGTTGAATGTTCTGGCTTTAACTTTAGTTTTCATCCACCAAGGTGTTTGGGTTGCCGAAGAACAGGGATCGGAGAAGAAGGGGATTGAGACGGAGAAGCTAGGTGGAGATGAAGATTAGGGAGACGGCAATGGAGTCTTCTATGTTTGCATCTAGAGAGAGAGAGGAGAGAGAGAGGGTACTTCCGGGTAGAGTTTATATTAGAGAAAAAAAACCCGTTTCTCCATAAATTACGGAGAAACACGTTTCTCCCTAGATTTTGGCATTTAATACTGGGTACATTTATTTATTATCATGAATTTACAGTTCCATGAACTATTGTCTATTGAATAAAAAAACTAATAAACAGACAGGTAAAGAACATTATATATATATATATATATATATATATATATATATATATATATATATATATATATATATATATATATATATATATATATATAGAGAGAGAGAGAGAGAGAGAGAGAGAGAGAGAGAGAGAGAGAGAGAGAGAGAGAGAGAGATGCCTATTAGCTATAATTATTTTTTGTCAAGAGTATAAAACATCAAGATGGCTCGAAAGAGACGTAATCAACACATTCATCTCAATACTGTTTTGCCGGGTCATATTTAAAAAAAAATTACATTTAAGCTTCATTTGTAATTTAATCTATTTGATTTGTAAAACATTTTTTTTGTTTTATAGTTCATATTTCAAAGGAGCAAGCAAGGCAAAACCGAGCAAATAGGAGGACAAATATATTGGCTAAGAGACACGGGACAACATATGTATACAATAAAAATGTAATGCTTCAATCAGGTAATTGAAATACTAGATTAAATATATACTTACAAGACATTTACATTATATAAAGTTCCATCTTCTTTTACCTTTGTTCATTTTTTAATGAAGTCCCTCTGTTATAAATCTGCAAATCCAATATAGTCAAATTGTAAAAAACAAATTATTACATGGTTTAATTAATACACACCCAAGTATTGAGCCTTTGAAAAGACACCGTCAAGCGAAAAGAGCGAAAATGTCCATTGATTTGGTACAGAGTTCATCCAAGGAAGGATCAACATCTTACAATATATATATTCCAGGTATTTTAAATTGTATGTAGTTAAATTATTTATTTATGTCTGAATTAAAAAATATATTAAAATCTCATATTTATTTTACTAATAGATGAGACAAAAAGGATGTATGCAAGGCAAAGAAGACATGCCAGAAAAATAACACGAGCCTTCCAAAGTCCACACCCGTCCCAGACTATACAGGAAATTAACAACCGTGTATATCGAACTAAAAGATGACTGGTCCATGCCGAAGGTATGTAAGTTTTACTACAAGTCATATAAATACAATATTTAACGTAGCATTGCCTATATATATTAGATATTTTTTAGATAAATTTTCTCTGGAATTGTCTTACTATGGCTTGCCTGAGTATACTTGCAAGTATTGCCATGCCCTTTTTTGGGGACGACAACGTGTTAAAAATATTCAAATAAAACTTATCTAGTTTATGGGTTATGCTGTAGAGATGGTAAGATCGAGTTGCCCTCGATGACAGCCACCTGAACCCCTTAAATCATTGTTAAATGGAGATAAAGGATCAATTTCTGCTAAATTTCTGGATAATATTCGAGTGTAAAATTCTATGTTTGCAATGACATCTATGGGAGCATAAGTGGACAGCTCTGTCAACAATAATTCCTCTGTTTACATTTACAAGATATATGGCCAGAACTATCACCAAATAGGATCCATGTTGCCACGGGATGGACAGTTCGCAAGTTTTTTGCAACTTTACGTCTATGATACAGAGAATGAAATTCAGAATCGATTAAAAGATGTCAACCAAGGTTCCCTCAATAAGGAACTGTCTCTTGATATTGTTCAACAGTTAACTGATATGTTCAATAATTCTCATAATGAATTAGTCAAAAAATTTAGAAGTGCTAGGGACTGGTATAAAGAGCATCAAGTTGCGGATTTTGCAATCAGGTTGATAAAGAAAATATCGAATAAACAACGTCAATATTCAGGTCCAACTGCGTCAGAGATTTCAATGTTAATGGTGGGGGATATGGCCAACACAAATGGGGAGGGACTTTATTATTCAGGGTACAGATTGTTGGGATGTGGAGTCAAAACCATGGTTAAAGGATTTGAACCGCGATCGGAGGAGTTGGTGAGATCAAGGAGGATTCTTCTGCAGCAGATTTGTTTCCTATTTTGATTAGATCTCCTCTTGCATTGGTGATTCCTTTTGGTAGTAATATTTGGAAGGACTTGTGAAGAAAGAAGATTACTTTCTTGAGTAGGAATCCTTTTATTACTAGGATTTGATTTATTGTTCCCTATAAATACATGTGATAGCCTAGAGACAAATTGTAACATCGGAAAATATTAGAGAGAATATTTTGGCTTGGTAGCGCCCCCGGACGTAGTTGTTGTTGCAACGAACCGGGTTAACAATTCTTGTGTGTTCCTTTGTGTGTGATTTATTTTTCGTGTGTGTTACATCTTATTATTCCTCCTAGCTCGGTCCGTTTTCCGCTGCGTGGGCGTGATTTTCACAACAACTGGTATCAGAGCTCTTGATTTTGTCGAATCATTGCTTGGGGTGTCTTTTGCTATGGATTTCTTGGGAGCTTTGGAGGATGGGAATAAGGTGGTGTTGATCGAAAAGTTTGATGGGACGGATTTCAATTTTTGGAAGACGCAGATCGAGGATGTTTTGTGGAACAAGGATTTGTATCTACCATTAAAAGAAAAGCCGGATGACATAGAGGAAGCAAAATTCGAAATCTTGGATCGGAAAGCGTTAGGGCTTGTTAGGCAAACGTTGACCAAGGATGTCGCGAAGAATGTTTTGGAGGCGAAGACTACCATGGAGATGTTGCAGATGTTGGCGAGCATGTACGAGGCACCATCGGCGGCGAACAAGGCTCATCTGATGAGGAAGCTGTTGAACATACGGATGGTGGAGGGCATGTCGGCAACAAAGCATATAAGTGAATTCAAATCTACCGCGACCCAACCGTCTTCCGTGGTCGTTACTCTTGATGACGAGGTACTAGCGTTGATTTTACTTTCTTCTTGCCGGAAAGTTGGGATACGATCGCGATAGCAGCTTAACGTTTCAACAGAAAGTGAAGCCGAAGTTTGCGGATGTCGTTGATGTGATTCTTGGCGAAGAAATTCGTAGGAAGAGCAAGGGTGGGACATCGGGCTAGCACTAAATGTCAGTGAAAAGAGTAAGGGCAGCAAGAAGGTGATTACTTGCTACGATTGTGGGGAGAAGGGCACTTTAGGAGAAGTTGTCCGAAGCGGTCAGCAGAGCGAAGGAATTGAATGTTGCGAGGAGTTAGCGGATGTATTAATCTTGGGTGGGAGCAAGCTCAACGGATTCGTGGGTTTTGGATTCGGGCTCGACGTTTCATTCATGCACTAGTGCGAAAGAATGGAGCAAGATGTTCCGGTGATTTTGGGGTTGTTCGCTTGGGAAACGATCATCCCGTCAAGGTCATCGAAAGGGGGTAGTTCGGGTCAAAGCAACGGATGGGACTGTTTTACGGCTACGTGATGTGCGACATATTCCGGATTTGAAGAGGAACTTGATTTCCATAAGGCAACTTGATAAGGAGGGTTGTGTGGTGACCTTCGGTTGTGGGACATGGAAGGTAAACCGCGGAGCTAGCTTGGTGGCTCGTGGCGGCGTGGAAAATATGTTGTATACCACATGCAACATGAATCGTTGGGGGAAACGAAGGCGCATCCCAATGATGAATGGTGGTGGCCGAGATCGCCATGGTGGGAGAAATTTCACTAAACGGTATGTTGGTAGAAAATTGGGTAATGAAGTCGGCCGACGCGGAGCCAATTTGGTCAACATGGGAGCGGGATCTAGAACGGTGATGCGATGGGTTGCAAAGAACACACAAAGGTTCCAAGCTTGTGATTGTGTGGGGCACGTGGATTCGCGCTGTTCAGGATCGATAGTTAGCAAGCAAGTGAGCGGGGATGTGCAGGGAGGATCATTTGGAATGAAGACTCGGAGCATGGTAGAACCGACAGTTATGTTGAAGCGTAGCTCAGCTTCAACTCACTTGGATAACTAGACAAGAGGCCGGGCGCTACCAACACATTAGCTGGCCACTGAAATTTGTTTCAAGGAGAGGTATCATGGATGGTTTGTCTCCAGGTGGGAGATTGTTGGGATGTGGAGTCAAAACCATGGTTAAAGGATTTGAACCGCGATCGGAGGAGTTGGTGAGATCAAGGAGGATTCTTCTGCAGCAGATTTGTTTCCTATTTTGATTAGATCTCCTCTTGCATTGGTGATTCCTTTTGGTAGTAATATTTGGAAGGACTTGTGAAGAAAGAAGATTACTTTCTTGAGTAGGAATCCTTTTATTACTAGGATTTGATTTATTGTTCCCTATAAATACATGTGATAGCCTAGAGACAAATTGTAACATCGGAAAATATTAGAGAGAATATTTTGGCTTGGTAGCGCCCCCGGACGTAGTTGTTGTTGCAACAAACCGGGTTAACAATTCTTGTGTGTTCCTTTGTGTGTGATTTATTTTTCGTGTGTGTTACATCTTATTATTCCTCCTAGCTCGGTCCGTTTTCCGCTGCGTGGGCGTGATTTTCACAACACAGATGGGGCTTTAAAAAGAATTAGTGATCTTCATCCATTATTCATGGCATTGAAATATCCTATTCTTTTTCCCTTTGGTGAGGTTGGTTTCCATTTAGAAATCGCTTATGTATGCAACAGTGGGTATAGGAAAACAAAACGAAAAAATGCAACAGCTTGAGAATATTATTCGTATATCTTACAACAAATGAATAATGAAAGTCAGACTTTACAGTCTGGTGGGAGAGTTTATCAACAATACATTAATGTTGATAGTTATAGCCAGATTGAGCAACAAAGGCTCCGTTTGTTGAAAAATCATCAAGGCAATTTACGTACAGATCTATAAAAAAATGTATATGATGCAATTCAACATGGAGATTCAGACTCAAGAAATGTTGGCATCAAGACTATTTTGCCATCTTCTTTTACAGGAAGCCCGAGATACATGGTACATAATTATCAGGACGATATGGCAATATGTAGAGAGTATGGGAACCCTGATATTTTTATTACATTTACAGCAAATCCAAACTGGAGAGAGATAAATGATATGCTGCATGCATTGGGAGGGCATAAAGCCGAGAATAGACCAAACATATAATCAATGGTTTTTCGGATGACACTAAATGAGATGATACATGATATCGTGGATAATGAAATATTTGGAAAAATAGAAGCAGGTATAAATTTATTTTCATATTACATTTAGTAATCTTTTCTAAATTGCAGTTGAAATTTACTAATATATTTATGATATGCCCAGTGATATCTACAACTAAATTTCAGAAACGGGGTTTGCCACATGCACATATCATATTTTGGGTCAACAATGCATCAAAAATAAACATCTCTGAGCAACTTGATTCGGTTAAATCATCAGAGATACCTGATCCATTGACTGATCCTGATGGATATGAAGTTGTTGCACAATTCATGATGCATGGTACATGTGGTTGTGCAAATCCAAATTCACCCTGCATGGTTAATTGTTAATTAAGTTTCTTTTTATTTGTAAATGAATACATTCAAAATAATTGAAATATAACCAAACAATTTATATTTGTAGGAATTTGTTCAAAGAAATTTCCAAGAAGATTTCAAAACCAAACAAGTGTTGATGAAAAATGTTATTGTGTGTATAGAAGAATGGACACAAATATTACAGTTGAGAAGAATGGTGTAAAACATGACAATAGGTATGTGTTTGCATACAATAGATACCTATTGGTCAATTATGAAAGCCATATTAATGTTAAGGCATGTAATAAATCAAATGCAATTAAGTATTTTTTTTAAATATATCACTAAGAGGCCTGATAGAAGTACTATTATCATTGCAACTTCAACCGATGACAACAATAGAAATTCAGCTACAGCTACATACATAAATTATGAGATAAAAACATTTCTTGAGTGTCGGTACATATCAACATGTGAAGCTATATTGAGAATTTATGAACTCCCTATTCATTATAGGAAACTAGCAGTTGAAAGATTATGTTATCATCTAGAGAATGAGCAGCTATTAATTATTAAGGATGGTGACCTATTACCAAGAATTGTCAATACAGAAAAAGCAAGAAAGACAATGTTTACGGAATGAATGGAGACTAATAAAGTTGATGCGGCAGCAAAATCTTTGACATATGTTGAATTCCCTTCAAAGTATGTATGGATAAAAGGTACATTAATGTGGAAGAAATGTAAATCCGAAAGAAGTATAGGCCGCTTGACATATGCACATCCAAGTTCAGGTGAGAGGTAGTATATACGACTACTTTAAAATTTTGTCAAGGGCTGTGAAAATTATAGGGACATGAGAACAGTTGATGGGGTGGTTTATCCAACTATGAAGATGGCATGTTATGCCCGGGGACTTTTGGAGGATGATGGTGAATGGAATGAGGCCATAGATGAGGCAAATCATTGGGCAAGTGACCAACAGTTTGAGGGACTTATTTCTAACAATCCATCTTTTTTGTGGCGTTGCTGATACAAAATAATTTTGAGAATATAATTGGCACAAAATTAGTGATGATATATTGAGAATGAGGCGAATGGTCTTGAGGTTGCTGTCATTGACCTTAAATGAAGATGAGATTTAAAATATTACACTGGCATAATTGCAAAAATCTTGGTAAAAAATGGGAGATCTATGGATGATATACATGGAATGCCTCTACCTGATAAAAGGCTGCTAGACCAACTGAAGAATATGATTTTAATGGAAGAGCAGAGTTATCAGCCGATTACAAGAAGAACATGACACATCGAAAAACTCTCTTAACTCGGAACAATTCAATATATAACAAAAATTTATTTCTGATGTTAATCAACATCAATAAAAAGTTTTTTTTTCCTATATGGTTAAGGAGGAACCGGAAAAACCTACTTATATAAGGCCATAATCAGCTGAGGTCAGAGTCCAAGATTGTTCTTGCAGTAGCTTCGTCAGGTAATATAATTGTTATGTTATACTTTTTATCATGATCTATTAAATTATATACATTATTTAGTAAACCTATATATTCCATATTTATTTATTAGTTACATTTGTTTTTATTACAAGCATGAATAGCGTCTTTGTTACTTCTAGGGGGTCATACAGCTCACAGTAGATTTAGAATTCCACTTAATGTGGATGAAAACTCTACATGCACAATAAAGCATAATACACATCTGGCAAAAATGATTCAAAAGGCATCATTGATAATTTGTGATGAGGCTCCTAAGGACCTTAAATATGCTTTTGAGGATGTTGATAAAACAATGAAAGATATTTTGCGAGACACCGCTATGTTTGACATGGAGCAGCCCTTTGGTGGAAAAATTGTACTTTTGGGTGGAGACTATAGGCAAATCCTTTCGGTGACTCTGTAGGAACACGAGGTGACATTGTGTCAACTTCATTAAATAGCTCTTACTAGTGGAATAATTGTGATCTATGTGTACTTTTAGAAAATATGCGATTACAGAAGTCTAATGTAGTTGATGAAGGTAGCCAGATCAGTTTGGAGCAATTTTCAAAATGGATTCTTCGAATTGGGGATAGCCAAGAAGTGGCTAGATTAAGAGGAGATGCCGACGAACCTGAATGGGTGAAAATACTAGAAGAAATCCTTTTAGCCTCTACAAATAATCCAGTTGAAGATAGATTCCACTCGACCTATCCATATTTTGCCTTTGAAATTGACTATTTGACAAACCGTGCAATTTTGACTCCAAAATAATGAGGTCATCAATGAAATCAATTAATTCATTATGAGTTTAGTTGATGGTCAGGTGAAAGAATATCGTAGCTATGACACAGTTGATCAATCATTGGAAAGAACTTTTGATCATGACATGCTATATCCCGTGGAATTTTTGAATAGCTTGAAGTTCCCTGGTATACCAAATCACTGTATGCATCTTAAGCTTGGTGTTCCTATTATGTTACTTAGAAATTTCATTCCAAGTCAAGGCATGTGTAATGGTACTAAGCTTATTGTTACACATCTTGGTAAAAGGGTCATCGAAGGGACTATTATTTCTGGGTTAAATGTGGGGATAAGGTCATGATTCCTAGAATTACATTGACCTCGTCGGAAGGAAAGCTCCCATTTGTATTAAAAAGGAGGCAATTCCCTGTTAGAGTATGCTATGCAATGGCTATAAACAAAAGCCAAGGGCCGACTCTGGAGAACGTTGGATTGTATTTACCCCATCCTGTGTTTAGTCATGGTCAATTGTATGTAGCAGTCTCTAGAATCAAAACACCAAGTGGTCTTAAGATACTTTGCCCTGAAACTAATGATGATTACAAAGGTTGGACAAAAAATGTTATATATCGAGAGATTTTTAATAAATTATATTAGTTCATGTTATATGTAATCTAGATATAAAAACTGTGGGTATATGTTCACGAACATGATTATAATCTCAATATAATGGAAATTAAGCAGCAAGAAAATTATAAACTTGCCGAACACATATGTAGAGAAAATCAAATACATTGATTTAATATAGAAGATATAGCATAATTCCTAAATGAATTAGAATTATCAAAATAATTAATAAAGACACCAACTAGACTTAAGATACTTTGCCTTGAAAATGATGATTCTTAGCAAGGGTGGACAAAAGATGTTGGATATCTAGAAAATTTTAATAAATTACATTAGTTTCATGTTAAATGTAATTGTGATGAGAACAAATTTGTTTAGAAATACTAATATAATAAATTAAATTAATATTTATAAATTATGTATTTAGTGATTGAACAACGTACATATAGTTTAATCAATATACCTAAGTGACTTTAAAAATACATAATTGCATGTACTTCATACGGTTAAAAAATGCATTAGAAATAGTATAGTAATTAATTAAAAAAAAACTAATTTGTTATGAAAATATGATAATTTGTATCGGTCTAAACAAACAGGAAAAAAATTTGCCCATTTTTTTGGAGTTTTGTAATTGTCATGACTTTTAACTATTTTATTTAGTGTTTAAATAAGATTATTAACTCTGTAACCTGATATTTATGCATCATAATCATGAATAAGAGTTAAACAAATCATAATAATTCACAACAAATGTATAGAGAACTTAATATCCATTTCATTTACCTACTATTAAACATAAACTAAAAAAAAAAGTAATTAAGCAAAAGGAGATAATACATATATCTCCTATAAATAAAAACAATATAAAAAAGGATGGGGGGGTCAACCTTAACATGAGTAGACTACCCCAAAACAAGAGCAAGAGACCAAAAATAAAGGTATACCAAGTCACCACCATCTTATTTCTATCCTTCTAATGGAAATTTGGGTCAGACGGATCGGGAACAACACGCTTCACATCAAGGAAACTGAGATTCTCATTTATGATAGCCTGAACGGAGACTTTGTTTCTTTTAAAGTAGAACCACAAAATGTTTTGACTTCCCTCCATAAGCTCCAACATGTGGAAAGCATCATAGTAAGTCATTAGGAGTGCATGTGGGTTAATTAGTTCTTCTAAAACCCTCAGTTATTATAATGACATCCGAAGACATAAACTGAACATAAGTGTTGAATTTCATATGCATCTCATCCCCACCTGCATACTCTTCAGCTATGGACAAAATCTAGGGAGAAACGCGTTTCTCCGTCATTTACGGAGAAACGGGTTTTTTTTTTCTCCAACACACGCAGCAACACACGCAGCAGACCCCTCTCTCTCTCTCTCCTTTCTCTCTCTATACGCAAACAATTTCTCTTCCCCGGCGAACCTCAACCTCCCCCGATCACTAATTCTCCCCCAACAACGATCACCTTCACCCAGCTCTCCGGCCAAACCTTCGCCTGGTTTCTCCTTCTAACCAACCGACAAGACCTCCCTTGCCCAAAAGCTATTCACCGGCAACCTCCCCATCAATCTCCGGCCAAATCCACACCAGACCTCCCTATACCCAAAATCCATTCAGTCTCAATTGCTATTTACCCATCAACAATCGTCAACCAAAACCAATTTACTTCTTCCCCTGTTCTGTTCCAAGCCCTGTCCGTTCAAAACCAAAACCAAAGATACCGTAGCACCTAGGAAGACGATCTGGAGGTCAATTGGCCTTGACGGGAGCTCAATTGGCCTTGACGGGAAACGATGATGAAGGGAGATTGAGGTCAGCGGTGACTGGTTTTGGTGAGGGAGACATTGAGGGAGCTTGGTCGTTGCTTGGATGGAGAGGGAGAGAACGGAGGAGGCGTCAATGTTGAGGGAAACAGGCTTCTGGATATCATTTGTTAAGGTTCTGGATATCATTTGGTAAGGTTCTGGTTATCATTTTGTAATTTCGGATATCATTTTATAATTTCTGGATATCATTTGGTAAGGTTCTGGATATCATTTGGTAAGGTTCTGGTTATCATTTTGTAATTTCGGATATCATTTTATAATTTCTGGATATCATTTTGTAAGTTTCTGGATATCATTTTGTAAGTTTTTTGAATCTGAATTTAATTTCGTTGGATGGATTTTTGTTGTGGTTTTAATGTGCGATTGAATTTGAATTGGAAATGGTTACTCAAAGACCAGCTCAATCTGTGTATGGAGGCATTAGCTTCATCGTTCCCGTCATTTTATCATTTTGAAAGTTTCTGGATATCCAGAACCTTTTGAAAGGATATCCAGAACCTTTTGAAAAGATATCCAGAAATTTATTAAATGTTTCTGGATATCATTTTGTAAGTTTCTGGATATCATTTTGTAAGTTTCTGGATATCCAGAACCTTTGAAACTGATATCCAGAATATTTGGAAAAACACGTTTCTCCATAACTTATGGAGAAACGCGTTTCTCAGCAGACCTACTCTCAGCTATGAACATGAAAGACAGATCGAAAAGGTAGATATGTCCTGTAAATCAATTAATTTACAGAAGTCCACCAATTCTAACCATCAAAATAAGCCATATTGCCCAGATTGTCATAGGCACAATAGACTTCTATACTGTACATCATGTTCATGGCACCCTGCCGCAGCACATACTTGACTTCGGTTACCCTCCTATCCATCACTATTTACCTAGCAACCTCTCCATTAAGTTCATCCGTGTCGAAACTGACTGAACCCGCCTTAAAAGATAGATTTGGGGATTAGGGGCTAATTTAGCTGTGAGTGGGGGGGGGGGAGCAAAATGAGGAGGCGGATTCATGAATTCTAAAATTATTATTTCTTTTCTTTTTAAGGTTTTTGGAGAGGGCATGTGAATTGTGATTAAGACATAACCCTCTATTTATAGGGCAAACTCTCCCTCAACAGCCCCTTAATATTCCAACAATTAAACAGTGGGAAACTTCTAGAAGACAAAACGATATGTATTCATATCAAATCACGTCAAATATAAACATAGAAAAAAATAAATCTCAATACACAGAGTCGTAATGATGCATACCTCTAAATTCATCATATTTATTGCTGCTCCATACTTCTTAGCAATGAATTAGCCGAAATTGCAATATCAACTAAACATTACTCCAAAATAGAACTCTCACAATTCAAAATAGTGAGGCATTAATAAAATCTCTACCTTTGGTGCTAATCAATCAACAGAGGCAATCATAATGCCGACAGGCAATCATAATGCCGACAGAGTACTCTTAATTGCTCGATTGAAAACTCAGTCATGCGGTTCTGGACTGTCAATTTTTTTCCCAAATTGAACGCAAATGTAAATAGTTTTCCAGATCTGCTTTGTATATGCTACACGTACACATTCTATCCCTTTATATAAATTTTACTGAAAAATCCAAATTATAATTATAAATTACTAAATGTCCATTGTTAATGTATTATTTCAAACCACCTACTACTACATTTAATATATTACTACCGTACAAGCCATAACATGTTTGCAAATTACCATATTATACCTGAGTACTCTTGATCCCGTGCGAAGCTCGGGCTTCTTGCTAGTATACTTTCTTGCTAGTATACTTATATCCAAAACTCTTTTTGGTTAAATCTATAGTATAAATGGTAGAATGGTTGAACAGTTGAATGAATAGTTTCAAATGGGTTTTTTTCCATTTTGCTCTCATACATTTTTCCCTTTCCCATTTTGCCAAAAAAAAAAAAAAAAAAAAAAAAACAAAACCTGTATCCTTGGAAACGGGCATGTACTAGTTGTTTATACATGGTGATTACCACTTTTGGTTTCCGGCTCCCAATCCAATGGTTGGCGCATTCAACTCAAAAATTTAAATATTTACATATTCTTTTCTTTAAATGTGTAATGATGTGGTACAGCTGTTTTAAACCCAAATGATTGTCATGCTTTAAAGAATTACTGCCTCAAATTAATGTTTGAAGGAGGATCTGCTTCAAGTAAGTGGGAAAAACAATACTCCCTCCGTCCCGGCGAAAGAGCCACAAAATTTGTCCGGCACGCAAAATAAGAAATGTGATGTAGGAAAGAGAAAAAGTTTAAATGTTGTGAGTATGAAAAATTAAATAGGAGAGAGAATGAGTGGGAGGTGATGTAAGAAAGAGAATGTTGTGAGTGTAAAAATAAAGTAGGAGAGAGAATGAGTGGAGAGAATAGTGATTTAAGGTTTCCTTTTTGGGAAAGTGGCTTTTTAAATGGGACGCCCAAAAAGGAAATAAATGGCTCTTTCGCTGGGACGGAGGGAGTATTCATTATTGTAGAAGGCAGATGGGCTTGAGGGCTCTTGGCAATGGCACCATGCTTGAATATGTGATTCTTGCTCATTTTTTTCATATGAAAAAGGCTGATTCCAGAAGTTGCATAGATTTTCTTCTGTTAATTTTAATGAATCGGATGCATTTAAACACAGTTCATCTGCTACAGAAATGCGGAGATTAATTCCCTGATCAGATTGAGTCTTTGGCACTGCCTTTTCATTTGAACATTTCTTGAAATGGGTATGCCAGTAATTTTTGATCTCATTATCGGTTCTTCCTGGGAGTTTTGCTGCTATTGCCGACCATCTAAAATAAACAAAAGTTGAAAAATCGTAAGTATCTATAGTATAAATTAAACCCCTCCGTGAACAGTTCTATGAACAGTTTCGGAGGGGTTTTTTCCTATTTTGCCCTCACTATTTAGTTTGTTTCCTATTTTGCCCTTAATTTGTGCTAAGACTTTGAGTTTGGGCTAAGATTTTGGATTTGGGCTAAGAGTGGGCTTTAAGAGGGTTTACTTAAATTAATTAACTGATTTTTTTTTTTAAATTAAAAAAAAAATTAATTTGAAAAAAAAAGAAGAACACACCCGTGTCCTTGGACACGGGCATATGTACTAGTATCTATAGTATAAATTAAACCCCTCCGTGAACAGTTCTATGAACAGTTCCGGAGGGGTTTTTTCCTATTTTGCCCTCACTATTTAGTTTGTTTCCTATTTTGCCCTTAATTTGTGCTAAGACTTTGAGTTTGGGCTAAGATTTTGAATTTGGGCTAAGAGTGGGCTTTAAGAGGGTTTACTTAAATTAATTAAGTAACTGATTTTTTTTTTAAATTAAAAAAAAAATTAATTTGAAAAAAAAAAAAGAACACACCCGTGTCCTTGGACACGGGCATATGTACTAGTATATATATATATTGAGATTAGATAACCTTAGAGATCTAGTTATGTTATGGGCAACAAAAAAATATACCTTTTGCCCAGCTTTGCATACAAATTAAAAATGGTTTGTGCTTCTTCCTTTGTGATATTCCCTCGCTTATTTTCCGGATTTAAATAATTCACCCACCGAAGTCTACAACTCTTTCCGTTTCTTGACAAACCTGTGAGAAAAGAGATAAGTTAAATCTGGTGAGTGAAATGAATATGTGTAAACTGGGCATTGATACTTACCTGCATATTTGGGCATCAAACTCCAATTCCAAATTCCGTATCTGCTGATATAAGCAATAAGCTTTTGATCCTCATCGGGGCTCCATGAACCTTTCTTTATGCCATTACTATCCCAGCGTGGACTCCGCATACTTTCGCTTTATTACAACTATTAGTATGTTGAAATTTTACAACCTATCTGATACAAAATGTATGCCATTTATATAGCAACATGGAGGAATATTTTTTGGTTTCTTGAGATTTATGAGTTGATTGTAATATAATGCCCTTCCAAGAAGAGGAAACTATTTGTTTATCATCCACTTGTGTCTACACTTGTGACCATAGAGAGTTTAGAGGGACACCCATTTCTTGAGAGGGAGAGGGTGGGAGAAGGGAAGGAACAAACAAAATAGACGAATATTAAAAGTTTATTTCTCTGAAATGTGCAGGTAATATTGAGAAAAAGAACTGAATAATTCCAAGCATATGTAATGTACTATACCCTCTATTACATCAAGGTACTCTACTATCTATTGACTTCTTAATCGTATGCACTTTTAGGTCGGTTTTCAGATAATGCAACAGGGTTATGTGACATTAAACTTATTTAACGGAATGATGACGTGGAAAATTATTTGGAGAAATAGCATTTGTGTGGCAAATCCAACTCGTTTAAGTAAACTAACTCTGTTAAAGATTTAACAGTGTTTAATTACCATCTTATTAACCAAAATTTCTTGCAAAAACAAAAATCACCAATCTCCTAGTAAAATGCAAACGAACAAACAACGAATTCAAGAATCCTTCGCCAAAGCATATAATACAAAATGAGCCGAACAAAAAATAATCAACAATTTGTACATTGGCGAGGTGCTTGAAGCTAGGGTTTTCGATTTTGGAATTCTGCAATAGGGATAATTTTGAAATTTGATTTCGTGATAAATGAGTTCAAGCTAAGGTTAGTGTTAGGACCTAACTTTGATCAATGTCTTAGTTAGTTGGTTTTGATAAAGGAATATATATATAGAACAGGGTTTATATCAAAAGATGTTATCTGTCATAATTCTTCACTTTGATAGCTATGTGTCTGACAGCTATGATTCTCCCTTATACAATGTTTTCAATCAATCAAAAACATGAATCATAGTCACTCTCTAAGTCATCAAGATCATCAAGTGCATCTCAGTCCTTATTAGAGATCCTCTCTGATAGCTAAGCCTTGCCATGATCTGACAGCTATGACTTCAGTCCTCATGCTCATCTCCTCGCCTCACACCATGTTACCACAAACTCAACCAAGTTAGATCCTGCATCTTCACAGCTATCAAGTCCATCAATGAAGACCAATGAAGACCACCGAAGACCTTCTAGAAGCTCTCGGTTCAAGCTCACGGCTCGGGACGGCTCATGAAGACCTGCATGTGGACAAGTGGGACAAAGACCGTCAAAGCTCATTAATGTAGCTGCAGCAATGTCATATTCCAACGGCTACATTAAAGGGTATAAATAGAGGAGTTCTTCCCCAAACAAAATCACCGAAAAATACTCATTTTCCCACCAAAAACCCTTTCCAAACACCCACACACACCTCCTGTAATCCACACACACACACCAATCCTCACCTTTAAAACCCCGTTCCAAACCAAAACCTTCACCCCTAAACCTCTTCACCAACAAAAACAACCCCGGTGTGTTAATTCACAAACCCCAAAACCTAAGACCGTACTTTAGGTGTAGAATCGGTTGTAATCACTCAAGACTCGTACTTTGAGTGTATTAAGTTATTTTGTAAAATCTTGAGACCGTACTTCAAGTTGTAAAAGCACTTAAGACTGTACTTTAAGTGTATCCCTAGTTGATCGTACTAATTAGGAAGAGGAAGTTCAAGGAACTTGCCTGAATCAATCATTTGTAATTTTTGTTGATTAAAGATTATAATAAAATTGATCTCACTTGTCAAGTTTGACAGTGGGGGTGGATGTAGGAGGAGTGAACTCTGAACCACTTTAAATTCTCTGTGTTATTACATTTTTGCAATCACATTCACACACTTGCATTATCTCTTTGTGTTTGTTGTCCTACCATTATTTCAAATCTCTCTTATTCCGCTGCACAATTCAATTATCATCTGACAGCTAAGCTAATACCATAGCCGTTCGATCATCTGCATATCAAGCAAGGGCCTTTCAATTGGTATCAGAGCCTGTCTTCACACTCAAAAGTCTAACAACTTGTGAAGGATTCTCTTCAAACCCACCATGCCTCAACCAAGAAGAAATAATGAGAAAGACATCCCACACATTGATGACTGTGGATCCTTTGAGATCTATGCATCAAAGATAAAAACTTATCTTGATGCAAACAAAGCATTTAACTGGTATGTTCTAGAAAATGAAGTGTCATACCCAACTCAAATCAGACCGATGGAGGACCAAGTAAGATCAAATCCCCGAAACTTGGTCCTAAGCCGAAAAGCAATTGGTAAGTGCAAACTTGAAAGTCAAGAACATTCTTCTAAAGAGTGTAAATGACTCTCTAGCCCAAGAAATTGCTAAGGAACCAAATGCCAGAACTGCATGGGCTCTTATTCAAACCAAGTTCACTAAACACTCCAGTGTTAGGACACAAAACTTGTACAACTTGCTTAGGCAAATAGACAATTTCAAGTTCTACCCTGGAGAAAAGGTGAGTGCCGCCGCCCAAGGTTTGAGAACCTTGTTAGATCAATTACTGATCATGGAAAAACCTTTGAACAACAAGATCTCTGTCTCAAGATTTACTCAAATCTCCCTCAAGAATATGAGAAGGTAGCATTACCTATTAGAGAAGGATCTGAATGGAGCACCATGACAGTTGAGCAATATTTTGGAAAACTTGAAGCTTATGAACTGGAAGGTATGATAAAAATTCCATCAGTCCCCTCCATTTCACAAACCTTAGCTTTAACTGCACAAGAAACTGTCAACAAGCCAATCACTCACCATGACATTGAGACCATTGTCAACAATGCTCTTCAAAAGATAAACATCAGCTCCAAATCATCAAGAAACGATCTCCCAAGAAGACATTCCAAGCCTCATTTCCATGGTCATCGAAATGCCATGAAATTTCAAAAGAAATCTTTTGACAAGAAATTCAATCCCTCCACCTCTAATGCCCAACAAGTCGGCTACAAGAAGACAATTGATTGCTTCAATTGTGGAAAGCAAGGACATTACTCACCCGATTGCCCGAACCAAGGAAACCTAGGGACAATCGTACAGCCTAAGAAGATGACCTACTCAAAAGAGATCATTCATGCTCTAAGTGCAACCGCTACAATTGCTCCAAAAATAAACATGACAAAAACAAAGAGCAAGTCATGATTGCCGACTCATCAAAATTCGGTGATGAAGAGTATATGTCAAGTGATGACTCTGAAATTGAAGGAGAAGAAGCCATGATATGCCTTATGGCCGAAGATGATGAAGAATCCGACAATGAGGAAGAGATGGAAGCACTTGCTGGCGATGAACTAAAAGAGGTACATGATTTTAACTCTTTAAATATTGATGGTTTTAAACAATTAGTTTGCACTCTTTTAATTCAAACCAAAAATAAAAAACTAGCTTTGCTTCATTGGTCAATGAGAACCTTTCCCAATCCTCAACCATTGACAACCTCACAAAAACCATTTCGAGCTTGAAAAAGCATGCCAAGGGCTAAGAGATCAATGCATCATGCTTGAAAAACAAAACATGGATCCGACAATGAGACATCTAATAATCATGAAAATTGTCAAAAACTCAAGAATCTTGAAAAAGAAAATGATGCTCTTAAAAAGAAAATAGATTCATGGAACATGTCAAGCAAAGCATTATCTCTTTTCACCTACACCCAAAGGCGTCCCAGTGACAAAACAGGATTGGTGCCGATGATCCTACACAAAAAGTGTACACTCCTCCCACTCGGTGAAAGGGCCATTGAAAAAATGGTTCTAGAAAACCTAAGCTCTGGCAGCTATCAAACTCAAACCTATCCCATTCAAACCAAAGGAAAAGAAAAGGAAATCTTGGGTGGCCCTAGTCAATCAAAGGAAGGACCAAATAAAATTCAAGGAAGCAAGTTTATTTGGGTTCAAAAAGGGGCCAATATAAAGAAAGAAGTCAAGCTGCAAAAAGGTGCTAGTCAGTCAAGCCCTGTCAGACAGCCAAGGGTTGACAGACAGCCAAGGCTTGACAGACAGCCAAGGCATGACAGACAGCCAAATTCCTCCAAACAACAAAGAACCCCAAGGCAACAAAGATTCTACAACAAGCATAGATACACCAAAAAACAAAAACCTCAATGGCAATATTCAAATGGAAGAAGCCATGCACATCAAAATGACTCTCCAAGGTCATCCCATTCAAATAATTTTCAGTATCAGCCCCAATACAAAGAACCCAAACCACTACTTCAATCCTTCCCAATCCACTGTCCTTACACCTTACATGATGCAAATCATGTCATATTACCATACCCTAAACCAGCTTCTTCAATAAGGGATCAATGAACAATGCTAGGGCTCCAAAGAAAACTAATTCTTTGGACCCAAAAGAATAAAAAGGGTACCATAAATCTTATTTTTTGTTTTGCAGGTATCCAGGAAAGGTCTCTGGTATTTAGATAGTGGTTGTAGTAGACATATGACCTTCAATAAAGACTGGTTGCAACAATATTCCCCTAAAAATGGTCCAAATGTAACCTTTGGTGACAATTCCCAAGCTAAGGTCAAAGGATCAGAAATCTTGTTACAAAAGATATCATTTTTACAAATGTATCCTATGTAGAGGGTCTCAAACACAATTTGATCAAGCATTAGTCAAATCTGTGACAAGGGATATCATGTTGTTTGTACTAAAGACAAATGCACCTGTTAAAGATAAAAACAATAAAGTCATCCTAATCGGATCAAGAAAAGGGAATCTCTATTGCTTAAACTTAGAGATTGTGGAAACTTCAAATGCTCACCGCCTTCGTCTTTCAATCAATCGATATGTCATGGCTATGGCACAAGAGATTGGCTCACCTCAATCACAAAACCATTTCCAAGCTTGCAAATTCCAATCTTGTCAGAGGTCTACCAAAGATCCCATTCAAAAAGGATAAACTTTGCAAAGCATGCCAATGTGGGAAGCAAAAGAAATCTTCATTCAAACCCAAGACCAAGTTGGACACCTCAAGACCTATTGAACTGCTTCATATGGATCTTTTTGGACCCATAAGAACTAGATCTTTAGGAGGAAAAAGATACTCCCTAGTTGTTGTTGATGATTTCACAAGATTCACTTGGATCATTCTTCTTGAATCCAAAAGTGACACCCTTAGCTGTCTGATAAAGCTATTCAATAAAATTCAAAATCAAAAAGGGACATCCATCATCAAGATCAGATATGACCATGGGAAGGAATTTGAGAACACTGGAGTGGAAAAATATTGTGATTCAAAAGGCATTGATCACAATTTTTCAGCCCCAAGAACTCCACAGCAAAATGGTGTTGCAGAAAGGAAAAACAGAACAATCTGTGAGGCAGCAAGAACAATGCCGTCGAACATAATCTCCCAAAATATTTTTGGGGTGAAGTCTTACATTACCGCCGTATATGTTCAAAACAAAACCCTGATTAACAAATTTCACAAGAAGACTCCATATGAATTATGGAACAACAAAGTCCCTACCATTTCCTACTTTCACAGCTTTGGAAGTAGATGCTTCATTCACAACAATGGCAAGAACAATTTGGACAAATTTGACTCCAAAAGTGATGAAGGAATTTTTCTTGGATACTCTAACACAAGCAAAGCTTATAGAGTGTACAACAAAAGAAGACTTGTTGTGGAAGAATCTATTCATGTTGACTTTGATGAAAACAATGATCAAAGTATAACTGAATTATGTGATTTTGATGAAGGTTTGGGAAATCTAGATAATCTCCCCGAATCATCCCCCATTCTTGATTCAACTATTCTCGCCGCATGAACAAGATTCATCAAACCTTCCATACATGGTTCCAAGAAATTCATCCGACAGCCCATCCTATGCCGATACCCATGAACCATCCCACTCTCATCAACAACCAATCAAGCCAACAAAGTCAACAAAGAATCTCTCCCACTGTCAATCCAATGGATGAGGAAGAAAATATTCAAATAAATAGTCATCCCTTGACCGATCTTCCTCAAAATCCTCCCTTACCGACAAGCCAACCCTTAGCCGACAACCCTTAGCCGACGTACCATCCCAATTCCTCATCTATTCCATCTTCATCCAATAATCCTCCTTCTCCTCCCAAAACTAATGATGAAACCACCATTACCCATATCATTCCACCCAATAAAGATCTTTACATCAGCCTTCAAATTGATAAAACCCCGCCCTGCATAACATTCCTTTTCTCATGAGTGCATTCATATCCCAAGTGGAACCAAAGAAGATAAATGAAGCACTCCAAGATGCTGACTGGATTGAAGCCATGGAAGAAGAACTAGAGCAGTTTGAAAGAAACAAAGTATGGCAACTTGTTCCTAAACCAAGAAATCAAACTGTTATTGGAACAAGATGGGTTTTTAGAAACAAGATGAATGAAGAAGGTGTTGTGATTAGAAACAAGGCCAGATTGGTTGCTCAAGGGTATAGACAAGAAGAAGGCATTGACTATGATGATACCTTTGCACCTGTTGCAAGACTTGAAGCTATAAGGCTATTTCTTGCCTATGCTTCATTCAAGAAGATGAAAGTTTTTCAGATGGATGTCAAGAGTGCATTTCTAAATGGAGTTTTAAATGAAAAAGTGTTTGTATCTCAACCCCCTGGTTTTGAGCATCCAAAATTCCCAGATCATGTATTCAAACTGAACAAAGCATTGTATGGGCTTAAACAAGCACCTAGAGCTTGGTATGACACCCTATCTAGATATCTTCTTGGAAAGGGATTCACCAAAGGACATATTGATAACACCTTGTTTATCAAAAAATATGGAGATGATCGCTTGCTCATCCAAGTCTATGTTGATGACATAATCTTTGGCTCATCAAATGAGAACTTGTGCACCGAATTTGGAGATATCATGAAGGATCGCTTGAAATGAGCATGATTGGTGAGCTCACCTTCTTCTTAGGCCTTCAAGTCAAGCAAATGAAGGAAGGAATCTTCATCAACCAAGCCAAATACTCAAGGGATATGATCAAAAAGTTTGACATGCAAACCGCATCCCCGCTAAAACTCCCTTGTCAACCACAACCAAGCTTCATGCCGATCAAGATGGTCATAGTGTAAATCCAACACTTTACGTAAGCTACATAGGATCTCTCCTATATCCGACGCCTTCAAGACCGGACATAATGTTTAGTGTATGTCTATGTGCTAGGTTTCAAGCTAATCCCAAAGAATCTCATCTCTCTGTCAAGAGAATTTTGAGATATATCAAAGGAACCCACGATTTTGGCTTGTGGTATCCCACTGAATCCCCTTTATCCCTAGTTGGATTCACCGACTCGACTATGCAGTGGTGCAATCTAGACAGAAAATCCACTAGTGGTGGATGCCGCTTGTTGGATCAAGGATTATCTCATGGTCAAGCAAAAAGCAAACCTCGCTTGCAACCTCAACCGCCGAGGCCGAGTACATTGCCGCAGGCTTGTGTTGTTCACAAATTCTCTACCTTAAAAGTCAACTTCAAGACTTTGGAATTGAATTATCAAACATTCCCATCTTCTGTGACAACTCAAGTACCATTGCTATGACGAGAAAATCCTGTCCAACATTCAAAAACCAAGCACATTGAAGTCGCATCATTTCATCGTAGATCATGTTGAAAAAGGGAATATCAACCTTGCAAAAGTTTGCACCGAGAACAATGTCTCTCGATATTCTCACAAAAGCCATGGATGAAAAAGATTTGAGCTATTAAGAGCCATGCTTGGGATGATTAATATGCCAAAATAAAAGGGGTGTTCTTCTTAAACAAAAGAGGATTACAAACGTAGTAATGCTATCACAATGTTGCCCGATAGCTATTACCTCATACACATTCCTAACAAGCCATCCACCGACAGCTATCAATCCAAAAGCCTTGAAAACCAAAAACAACAAAAACTTACAACAAAAAAAAAAAAAAAAAAAAAAACATACAAACAACCCATCAAATTCTTCTCTCTCATCTCAACTTACCCAACAAAAACTTCTTCCAAACCAAACAATCCTCGATCCACTCTCTTCTCTTCAAACCTTCTCCTCTCGCCGTCGACATTCTTTGGAAATGTCACGGTCTCCCTGCACCCTCCACCAAGACTCATTTCTTCATTTCTAGCCTCCCGAGTTGATTGCAAGGTTTGTTGGTACCTCTGCAACCACACCGGGTGCCTCTCCAAGAAAGGATCAATGGAAGTGACTGAATATTGGAGAGAAGGACTTGCCCTTCTAGGCCACCACTCTTCAACCGGATCATATGGTGAAGCAATCCCTCCATTGGAGTAACAAAGCTAAATTCTCCCGAAAAAGAACCATTCCCTGTGATTGCAAATGGTTGACCAACATTTGACTCCACTCTCTCCACGTAGGTACTCTTCCAGGGTCAAGCAACCTACAACCCTGGTTGAACAGTATGAGATGGTTGAAGAAGGAGATATATGCACTCCTGCAAAGTTATCTCCTCTACCTTCCAACAAACCAACTCCCGGAGAAAGAGAATCCCCGCTCACAGTGTATAAAGCTTATCTTGCTCAACCTTCTTCCCGACAAACTAAGCTTCTCTCCTTAGCCGTCCGAGCTCGTCCCGCTTTACCAACTCCCCCAATGTGTATACCCTTTCTACCTTACTCCTTCCCTTACTTGACTCTCCTTGATCAACTTTGATTGTCTTCCCAAAAAGTCTTATTCCTTCTCCCTCCTTACCGTCAATCTTTTCCCCGACGCCTACCTCCTTCATTTCTATGTCTTCATCAACCCTCACTCTCTTTTTCTTACCCTTATCATTCACTCTCTCTGAACTTTCAACAATGTTGAAAGTCTCTCTATCTATCTCCATCTCATCACTCATCAAATCATCCTCACCATTTTTCCCAAAGACCAATTGTTTAGCTGTTTGAGCCATAACCTTTGGATTAAACTTTGAAGAAAATCTTCCCATTTTTGTTTGTAAATCAATCTGAATAATTTTCCTCTGAAGTTTTCATTGTTTTATAGGCAAATTTTCACCTAGCTATCTCGGACGGCAATCATCATTCAAACTAGCTTAACTGTCAGAGATTTCTTTCAACAGCTAGGTTAAAGCAAACTTTAAGTGATTTGATCGTGTTAATTGCTCACAATTGTCACTTCCTTCGCCGCCTCTTCCACTGCAAATCTCCTTGAAAAAGAGAATGTTCTTCTTGTGTTTTGTGGGAATTAATGTCTCAACATGGGGAAGGGTAAAAACCACTGTTCATATGAACAGTTACTTAACTTTGTAACCCCCAATGCTCATTAAAAACCGTGTTCCACTCATCATTTACCTCTCTCTCTCTTTCGCAATCACCAAAATTCCTTTTTCCTTAACCCTCAGTTTAAATTTCTTCTCTTTCCCTCTCCAATTTACCATCGTATTTCTCCAACCCTAATTCTTTTTCAAGCATCAATGGCAGACCCAAAAGCAATGTACCCAGATGCTCATGGTTACTTCATCAAACCCAACTTCTATGACTCTGAAGTTGGAATCCTCATCAAAGAACTGCTTGAGGTAAATGAATTACTTGATTTTATGGGAGCTAAACCCCCAATTTATGAAGAACTCTGCAGAGAAATTTATTTGGTAGGAAGAAGAAACAATGAAGATAATTCAATAACTGCCACCATAGAAAATGTAGAGATAACTATCACTCAAGATATGGTTAGTGATGTCTATGGAATTCCAAATAAAGAAGATGCTGTGAAAAATATATGGGATAGAGGATCAGAAAGATTAAAGACAGTTTATGAAAAATTTCTTGGGGTTAAACTCACAGACTTCAAAGCTGTTCAAGACAAAGCTATGGTGAAAAACAAAGATGATATCTTCAAGTCAACACTGATGGATGTGGTCAACAAAGCCATTGATGGCAAGCAATCCTCATTTGACCAAATGGGATCAAATGAGTGGAAGCAGATGCTCAGCCTAATGACCAAGGATACAAATTGGTGCATTGTCCTTCTCCACAATTTCCAACTTGCAGTCTCATCCTCTACTCTCAAATTCAAGAAGCAAGGTGGAAGGATGAACAACTTCAGATTCATGAGTGGAATTCTTGAAGTTCTAATTCCAAAGCTCAAACCTGCTCTATCCAAGAAATGGCTGAAGACAGTGAAGTCATCGAACAAGATGTTTCAATGAAAGAACCTTTTCATTGAAACAAAAGAAAGGAATTGTTATGAAGGCTGGAGATATGAGCCTTGAAAGTTTCAAAGAAGCCCAAGAAAAGATGCTTGAAGAAACAAGAATAAAGCTTAATCATTGGAAAGATTTGATAGCTTTGGCTACTAGTAGGAGAATGAAAAGAGGAGTAAAGACCAATGTCAAGAAAACTGGAGTGCTGAAAAGGACTGTGGTATCTCCTAGCAAAAAGAGCAAAAGCAAGGATGATCTGATAGCTGACAGTGAAGGAACCATCTCTGACAGCCATGCTAAGAATGTTGAAGAAAGAGGTGATGTTGATAGCCATGAGGTTGACACTATGGATCAAGATGATGCTGGTGATGCTAACATAGATCCTCAAGAGCTTCAGGCAGCTCTTGCCCTATCCAAAACCCTTCACAAAGGAAAGCAACCTCAGACAGCTATCCCCTCCAATGACAAACCTACCAGATCAAAGGTACAATCTTCCTTAACCATTCCTTCTAAATCATTACCAAAGAAAAGAAAACTTGAAAAGAAAGCCCCCAAATCAAAGAAAACCAAAATATCTACCCCTTCCATTTCCCCAAAATCCACACCCAGCTCAGGTCATCAGTCAGCCATTGAAGCTATCCTCAATCTCAAAGAACCATTAGATAAGCAACCTTTAAGGGGGAACATTGATGAGAATATCCCCTCTACCCAACCTCAACAGTTAGCTAAAATCCTGAGAGCAATTGAGGCTATTGAGTTGGATGGAAACCCTGACACTGAAAAGGCTGTTCTTTTGTATCTTAAGGATTTTCTAAGTGAGGAAGAATCAGTAGTGGCCCTAGATGAACTCAGACTTAGGTTAATGCAGAAAAGAAGTGGACCAGGTGAGTCATCTAGAAACCCCAAGGTGACAGCTATGAATGTAGATAGCCATACCTTCCCTTCCATTCCTGAGACTGAACCTCGTAAATGATCCCGCCCCAACCGTTGAAATTGAAAGGGAATCTTGATAATACTTCTAAGGTCATTCAAAATCTCAAGAAGGTTGGAGTTGAGATTAATCCCATTCTTGTCTCAAAAGGAGACTCAATTGTGAATGCTTGCAAAGGCCTTGTGCTTGATGGAACTCAAGAAAATGAGGAAGCTATGATAGCTATCCTTGAGAAAAGGTTGGCCAAAAGTGAAGTAAGGGCAGCCTTGAATCTCCTTAAATCTCAATTCACTTCCAGCTCTCTTAATCAAAGTCTTGGCCAAACCTCTGAGTCAATCCCAACTGTTTCAACCCAACCATCTGCACCCTCCAAGCCAACCTCTCCAATTTCTGAAAATGAACCTTTTTGAAGCCTCTCCACAAAGTCCAATACTGGCTGGACAAGGTCAAGACATATCTGATAGTGATCCCATTCCTAACAATCCTCACAGCTCTCCAAGTCATTCTATTCCTCCAAATCCAAATCAATCCTTCTTTCCCAAAAGGGAACCTTGGATGCTTAGCTGTGGAATTGATTTCTCTATGTCTTCCATCAAAGCAGCAAGGACAAGGTTACCCCATGTAACTCACATCCCAGAAATAGCAAATCCCTTCACCTATCCAAAATTCTGGGAACTGTCAAGAAATGGTTTGATTGTTGTAGCAAGAAACCTTGCAGGGTTAGTTTTCTTTGCCTATGAAAAATGGCAACTGTCAAGAACCTCCTCCACCTCCAACTTTGTTCATCAAATCCCATCATTCCCAAAGTTCATCACTCCCAATACTCTACTTGATTGGGAAGTTCTTTTCAGCCAACTCATCTCTCCATCACTCAATTCATGCTTGTATATGCCAAAGGGTTTAGTCTTCACCCTGTGCATTGACCTTGCAAAAACACTTTTCCTTTCACTGTTTGAACAAAAGTGTGCCATTATGCTTTTATTAAGCAAAACTGTCAACATCTTTTCTCCAACTCTTAATCCAGGAATTGAGCCATACCTTTCACCCTTCATCACTGTAGATCCTATTAACTTCACCTCACCCAATGAAAACTCTCATTTCAAAAACTTGGTCTCTATTCCTGAGATCAAAGAATTCAGATCTTCCATTGCTGTCGCCAAAGCAGAGCCGTAACCGTTATTGATCTTTCCTCGGACTCGACGGCTACTATGATGATAGTGATAATGACACTCCCTCAAGCCCTCATCAAGACTCTCCAACAATATTTCCATCCCCTACGCTTTCCAACCCTCCTCAAGAATTCACTCATTCCTTCACTAATGCTCAAGTATCGGTTCGGTCACAACCGATCAATCCGGTGTGCCCATGCGAGCAAGAAAACCAGAACAAGAAGAAACATTTGTGGGGCACAATGAGAATCAGAAATGATCAAATGCCCCTTAAAAGATCTCAACTGAAGTCAAAGGAAGACAAATTCTTCAAGTATGATGAAAGGATGTCCTGGGAATGGAACAATGAGTTCTTCTACAGAGGAGTTGAGCCTGAAATGAGAAGAGAGCTAGAGGATGAAAGAAATCGGCATTCTATCGCCCGTGCAAGAAAGAGATGAATTCTATGATCAATTGGCTGATGAATAATTGTATTTGTTATGGAACATTTTTTTGGTTAAAGACAATATGTTTTGTTTGCCTCGGTTGTATGACGGTATTTTGTGAACTCTTCTCATCCTGAGATTAATTCCAAGTCTTCAATCTCATTTTGATTACCTCTGCCTGATATGATTCCTTGGATTACTTCTTTTTATTATTTCTCTTATCAACTGTGAAAACATGTTCTAAATAAATCTTCCTTTACCAAAAAGGGGGAAATTGTTAGGACCTAACTTTGATCAATGTCTTAGTTAATTGGTTTTGATAAAGGAATATATATATAGAACAGGGTTTATATCAAAAGATGTTATCTGTCATAATTCTTCACTTTGATAGCTATGTGTCCGATGCCTATGATTCTCCCTTATACAATGTTTTCAATCAATCAAAAACATGAATCATAGTCACTCTCTAAGTCATCAAGATCATCAAGTGCATCTCGGCCCTTATTAGAGATCCTCTCTCGATAGCTAAGCCTTGCCATGATCTCGACAGCTATGACTTCGGTCCTCGACAGCCCATCTCCCCGCCTCACACCATGTTACCACAAACTCAACCAAGTTAGATCCCGCATCTTCACAGCCTATCAAGTCCATCAATGAAGACCAATGAAGACCACTGAAGACCTTCTAGAAGCTCTCGGCTCAAGCTCACGGCTCGGGACGGCTCATGAAGACTGCATGTGGACAAGTGGGACAAAGACCGATCAAAGCTCATTAATGTAGCCGCAATGGTCATATTCCAACGGCTACATTAAAGGGTATAAATAGAGGAGTTCTTCCCCAAACAAAATCACCGAAAAATACTCATTTTCCCGGCCAAAAACCCTTTCCAAACACCCACACACACCTCCCGTAATCCACACACACACACACCAATCCTCACCTTTAAAACCCCGTTCCAAACCAAAACCTTCACCCCTAAACCTCTTCACCAACAAAAACAACCCCAAAGTGTGTTAATTCACAAACCCCAAAAACCTAAGACTCGTACTTTAGGTGTAGAATCGGTTGTAATCACTCAAGACTGTACTTTGAGTGTATTAAGTTATTTTGTAAAATCTTGAGACTGTACTTCAAGTTGTAAAAGCACTTAAGACTGTACTTTAAGTGTATCCCTAGTTGACTGTACTAATTAGGAAGAGGAAGTTCAAGGAACTTGCCTGAATCAATCATTTGTAATTTTTGTTGATTAAAGATTATAATAAAATTGATCTCACTTGTCAAGTTTGACAGTGGGGGTGGATGTAGGAGGAGTGAACTCTGAACCACTTTAAATTCTCTGTGTTATTACATTTTTGCAATCACATTCACACACTTGCATTATCTCTTTGTGTTTGTTGTCCTACCATTATTTCAAATCTCTCTTATTCCGCTGCACAATTCAATTATCATCTGACAGCTAAGCCAATACCATAGCTGTCTGATCATCTGCATATCAAGCAAGGGCCTTTCAGTTAGGTTTATTAATTCGTTTAGAGAAGTTATAAACGAGTTCAAGAAACCTATAGTATTATTGTTTCTCACATAGGACTAGATGATTAATTTTGAAAATGCATGTCCTTAAATGGTAATTTTGATTAGGAAGGACTAGGTTGTAATAATCTCATTGAGGATTAGGTGGAAAAAATAATATACTCAAAAGGGATAGTTCTTATGATAAGAGATGTTACAGCGAAATTGGTAAAAGAGGAAGGTAAATAGACATGGACGGTTTGCATCCATTCCACTGTCAATTACACTTGAAAACTACAATATATAGTGAGTGAACATGTTAATACTAGTATTATTTTATTTTGTATTTTTTACTTTTTACTTTTTATAAATTTAAAGAAAAAAATGTAAATATGCATAGCGAAAAAGTATTGGTAAAATGATATTTAGGGACAATGTTTTTTAGAAAAACAAAAAAAAAAAATCATTTTTGATTTTTTTTTTTTTTTAGAAAATGAAAATTCATTTGGAATAGGAGAGAGTACTTATTTTAAACCATGATAGAACCTACCAGATAGATTATTGTAATAAATATGTTTAAGTCATTTTCATTTTGTTTCAACTTTTCTTTATTAGTACTATAAGGCCGGCTAGTCATCAAAAATGGCAGTAGGAAGTAGGAACATGATACAATATGATAAAAAGAATCTTAACTTGGCAACTTGCATAAGTCGTCTGTTAAGTTGTATGATTAACGTAATCACAAAATCTAGGGAGAAACGCGTTTCTCCATAAGTTATGGAGAAACGGGTCCCGACATGTCGCGCGACAATGAGCTAGATAGCCAGAAACCTATGAAAGTGATATCCAGAAACCTTCAAATGAATATCCAGAAACCTTCAAAATGTTTCTGGATATACATTTGAAGGTTTCTGGATATCCAGAAACCTTCAATAGCAATTTACGGATATGCCCTAACACATTTTCGGATATGCACCTAACAGGTTTTACGGATATGCACCTAACAGTTTACGGATATACATTTCACATCCTTCCGCTATCAAATACAAAGCTTACGGATATCAACCGCAAAGCTTCGGCTATCAAATGCAAAGCTTCGGATATCCGTGCTTTTGGTCTTGGCCTTGGATTTTTTTTTTCTGGTTATCAAATGTAAAGCTTCTGGCTATGAAAAACACGTTTCTCCATAGTTATGGAGAAACGCGTTTCTCAGCAGACGCACTCTAACGTAATAAATCCGTTCATAAATGAAAAACCGATATCCAAATTAAAAATTACTAGCAGCATACCAATTTAAAGAAACACTTTGAAGTAAAAAAGGTGTCGAGAATCAAAAGACAAGGAACTGATGGAGAACACAATTTTTAGCCAAATATCTTTAGTTTAAATCGTTAGCTATACTTTTTTAGTATAGAAGGTTAGGGTTTCAGTTCCCGCGAATAATAGATTTTACAACAATTTTTTTTACTGTAATAAATTTAAATGAATTCAGAATGCTCGAATAAATTCGGCTATACCTTTCAATATAGAAGGTCAGGGATTCGATACTCGTCATCACATTGATGATTCTACAATTGAAGATCTAAATGGCAATTCGTTAGATTTTAATAGGGATTTACTGCTGGGCAAAACGTAAATTTATAGTACAAGATAGAACAAGAGGCTAACATGTGGATGAGAAACTTTATATGAAATTGTTTTGATCAATTTCTTGTATGCTTTGAAACTGAACTTTTATTGAAATGATTTTGGGCATAAATAGAATATAAGAATGAGAAAATTCAAGACGTGACACCAAGATGTAACGAGGAAAGCCCTTGATCAATTGATCTCCGTCACAAAATCTCGGGCGATTTTAGAAAACCTACCTAAAATCAAAGATATTTATAATATTTCTTGAGTGATTACAAAGTGAAAGTATAGAGAGAGTTACAAAATTGCCCTCCTTGGCGCCTATCCCTAGCTCTCTTTTTATACCCCAAAAATAATAGAGGCATTTACAAAAAAACTACTTTAGAAAGATGGAAATTACAAAAAAAAAAAAACACATAAGTTCGAAATTACAAAAAAAAAAAAATAATAATAATAATTTGTTTTTTATCAGTTTTGGTCAAACAACTGATAATTTCAGTTATCACATGTTTACAACTGATAACTGAAATTATCAGTTATTTGAAGCACAAATTACTCTTCAAACAACTGATAATTTCAGTTATCAGTTGTAAATAACTGATAACTAAAATTATCACTTGTTTGAACAACTGATAACTAAAATTATCAGTTGTTTGACCAAAACTGATAAAAAAAAAAGTTTTTTGTAAAAGAAGAAAAAAAATAGTTTTATGTAATTTTCCATCTTACATGTTTTTTTTTTTTGTAAGTGCCATCTTTTTGAGTGACTTTTTTTGTAATAAACGCTAAATAATAAATAATTTAATTAGTAACCGAAAATCCCTACAAATTCGGGGCAGGTTGCTAAAGATATGGAGCCGTTGCCATGACCTGATCTTTCGTTAAAAATGCATTTGAAATATGTAAGACTAGGTCGTTGTTATTTCACTACAAGAAAACATGTTTTAGCGACGAAAATTTCCGCTGCTAAAGTAAAAATTCCGTCGTTAAAGTCAATCACCGACGAAAAAATTATGTCGGTGGTCCGCCACTGTCAGCCCGCCGCAATGATCCAACGGACCAAATTCCGTAGGTATACACCGACGGAATTAATATTCCGTAGTGATCTTTCGATATCAGTGACGGAAATTTCCGCCGCTGAATTAAATGATAGTTTACTTACAAAGGCCAATGCAGAGCGATCGTCAACCTATTGCGGAGGTTGATTGGGCGATGTAGGAGGTCGAACATGGGTGCTAAATAAAACATCCAAAAAACTGAATCCGGGCCATGTTCCTTTTCCTGTAAATAAAAGAAGCGAGATTATTATTTTGAAATGGTATAAATGCAACATTTAGCTTCCTATATTATCCTTGTGACAAAAAAATGTTCTCTTTAATCACTAAAGTTGTGAGTATAATATATACTTTCATTAGGATTTAGGGGTAATCTTAGAAAAGAAAACATATACTACATTTACACTAAAATCATGGATTTCATAGCATCAACATGGCTCCCAGCTAGCATACGTACATAAACTTATTTAAAAGCATGCATACACTACATTTAAACTAATACCCCATGTATTTCTTATTATTTACACTAGCACCCACCAACAACGTGCATACAACCGTCCTGTTTGGTTTCAAAGTCAATTAAACTAAAATCATGGATTTCATAGCATCAAAATGGCTCCCCAGCTAACATACGCATATAAACTGATTTCAAAGCATGCATACACTACATTTAAACTAACATACATACTACTACTATCACTACCACTACCACTATTACTATACCACCACAACTATTACTACTACCATCACTACTACCACCACCACCACGCACCACCTCCACCACTATCACCACTACCATCACTATTACCACTACCACCACTACCAGCACCACCACCACCACTACTACCACTACTACTACCATCACTACTACCACTACCGTATACTCCTTCGTCCCAATATCTAGTTCACCATTTTGGCCCCGACGGGCAAATTAAGGGTGGAGAAAATGTTGTGAGTGTAATAGTAAAATAGGAGAGAGAATGAGTGGAGGAAATAGTAAATTTGAAAAGTGTTGTGACTGTAATAGTAAAATAGGAGAGAGAATGAGTGGAGGAAATAATAAAGATTCTTTGCCAAAAAAGGAAAGGTGAAGCTTCTAATGGGACGCCATTACTACCGCTACTACCACCACCACTACTACCGTTACTACCACCACTACTACCACTACGTACTACCATCACCACTATCACTACCACCACTACTACTACCACTACTACCGTTACTACCACCACTACTACCACTACTATTACTACTACCACCACTACCACCACCACTACAACTACCACTACCACCACTACTACCACTACTACCACACTACCACCACTACTACTACTACCACTACCACCACTACTACCGCTACTACCCTAACCCCTAAATCCAAAATCATATACTTATACCCCTAAACCCTAAACTCTAACCCTATGTGTAAACCCTAAACCCTAAATCTCAAATCTCATATACTTATACCCCAACCCCTAAATCATATACTTACACCCCTAAACCCTAAACCCTAAACCCTAACCCTAACCCCTAAACCCTAAAACCTAACCCATAAACACTAAATCCTAAACCCTAAACCCTAAACTCTTAATCTCAAATCTCATATACTTATACCCTAACCCCTAAACCCTTAATCATATATACTTATACCCCTAAACCCTAAACTCTAACCCTAAGCCTAAACCCTAAACCCTTAATCATATACTTATACCCCTAAACCCTAAACTCTAACGTTTCCAGTTAGTTTTTAAAATTTCAGTCAGCTTTTAACGTTTTTAGTTAGTTTTTTAACATTTTCAGTCAATTTTTTAACGTTTTCAGTTAGTTTATTGAAATTCCAGTAGGTTTTTTAACGTTTCCAGTTTGGTTTTTAGAATTTCAGTCAATTTTATAACGATTTCAGTTAGTTTTTTAACGTTTTCAGTTAGTTTTTCAAAATTTCAGTTAGTTTTTTGAAATTCCAGTCAATTTTTTAACGTTTTCAGTTAATTTTTTTAATGTTTTCAGTTAGTTATTTTGTTAATTAGTTCTAAAAGTAATCAAAAATTAAATGTTATAATCACCGACAGAATAATTTCGTCGCTGATAAATTAAAAAAAATAACAAAAATAATTTATCATCGACGGAATAATTCCGTCGCTGTTTAATTAAAAATAATTAAAAATTAAATGCTATAATCACCGACGGAATAATTCCGACCCTGATTAATTAAAAATAATTAAAAACAAAATGTTATAGTCACTGACGGAATAAATCCGTCGCTGATAAATTAAAAAAATTAAAAAAAATTAATTTATCACCGACGGAAATATTCCGTCGCTGGTTTATTTGAAAAAAAATTAAAAAATATTTAATTTCCACCAACGGAATAATTCCGTCGTTGTTTAATTAAAAATTAAATGTTATAATCACCGACAAAATATTTCCGTCGCTGATAAAAAAAAAAAAACAAAATTAATTTATCACCGACGGAAATATTCCGTCGATGGTGTATTTAAAAAAATATATATTAAATTTTCACCGCGGAATAATTCCGCCGAAAAAAGTATTAGCGACGGAATATTCCGTCGGTAATCTAGGCGCCAATCTAGTGGCGGTAATGAAACGAATATTCGTTTTCAGCGACGAAATTCAATTCCGTCGGTAAAATTGACGCCAAAATTATTCCGTCGCTATAGTATAATTTCCGTCGCTATATAGCGACGAAATGATTCCGCCGCCGGTCATTCCATCGCTAAAGACAACTTTGTTTGGTAGTGTTTGCGTAGTGTTTATCTCCTGAAAAATAGGAACAGTTGTACCTACATCTTCAAGTTGTCAAAAGTAGAATGTCATGTTAAAGATGATGAAGAGTTAAGATTCTAAAGGATTATACTATCCAAGATGTCAATGCAGTCTTGAGTAAAAATTCTACCTCAAATAATTGCCACCAAAATATTTGAATTTTCCAAGTGGAACCCGAAAAGCCTAATATTTTGCCAAGTGTCGATTCACTTCCGTGGGTTTAATGAGGTGGCTGATTTAGACGGTTAATAGGGAGTTGTAGAGTTGTAACGGGCCTAGAAGTCTATAATTGTTTGAATATCTCTTGTACGGCTTAAAAGGAAAACAGGTCATTTCAAATCTCTTCCAATCTTGCCTATCAAACTTGGAGAGTTGATTGCCATGTATCCGCATATCATACTCATTATACAAGTTGTCCCAAGCTCAACAAATTGTTCTTCATATCCTGAACATTGAACACATCTGAGATGTACTTTTGACCACCATTCTTCAATTTTATGAGAACTCTTCCTTTTCCCATCATAAGAATTGTGCTATCATCGACAAACTTGACTTTAGACCTCATCGTTTCATCAATATCAAAAAATAACTCCTTTCGCACACTTGTGATTCGTACACCCTATGTCAACGAACCAAGTATAATAACCGGGTTCGTTAGCTGTCGATGTTACCATCAAAAGAACTTGATTCTCGTCATTTCCGCTTTCTCTTGCAAATCGAGCTTCTTCTCTATCTCCAAACTTTTCTTTGTATCTACACTCACTTGTATAATGACCATATTCATGTCATTCATAACATTTAATATTTGACTTGTCATACCCTTCCATGACCACGACCACGTACTCTATAGTAAAATGGATTATTTTGGTGACCATTTGTATCTCCACGATCATATCATTATTCCATATCACGTCCTCAATTGTTGTTATTGTAATCACCTCGTCCTCGACCATATTGACCACGTCCTCGACCTCGGTCTTGTCCTCATCCTCGTCCTTGTCATCTTTCACCAGAACCATCACCATTATGGTATCTTTGGGAACTTACATCTTGTGCACCTTTATTATTTTTAGGAGTGATCATGAAAGGTTGGTAATGCTTGCTCAACTTGCTTCTCAAATGTCTTCTCCTTCATCCATTGCTCGAGTCCTTGCAAAGAACATGATAACTCATCAATTGTCATCACAAACAAGTCTTTAGACTCCTCAATCGTTGTCACAATATGCTCAATATGAGGCGTAAGTGTTCTCAAAATTTTCTCCACAATTGCCAATTCTTTTAACATTTTTCCCTCGTTTCATTTCATTTGTTAAAGAAAGTATTCGACTCACATAATCAGAAATACCCTCTGAATACTCCATTCCAAAAAGTTCATACCTTCGCTTAAATGTTTAATGTTTTACCTTTTTCACCTTTTCAACTCCCTTGAAAGAATATTTATCTAAAAGTTCCCATGCTTGCTTGGATTTAGTTGCTCCAACAATCTTCTCAAACACTACACCATTCACTTCTTGTTGAATTTAATACAATGACTTCTTGACTTTCTTGTACATATGTTGATGGGATTATCTTTGCGCCTCAATTGCATCTATATCGAGCTCTCCAACGCCATCTTTCATGACTTCAAGTAACTCTTTATAGTCAAATAACACCACAATTTGAACCAATTGAATACGACATCTATCATAACTTTTTCTATCCAAGATAGGAATTTGAGGTTGACTAGCAGTCTAGCACCACCATTCATTGTTAGAAAATCAAAAGACAATATTTATCTAGACTAATACTTATACAGACTCTTGGTATTAAGAACAACATTTAAAAAGTTTCTAGCCAAATCAATCTTCATGCGAAAACATATTCATCTTAAATGAACAACAAATAATGATTTCATCACCTGATCGATCTTTCTAAAAGTCAATAAGCAGGCCCGATCATGGCTAGAGACAAGTGATATCATGGCCTAGGGCCACAAAAATGGGCTAAATTAGGGCCTCTAAATTTCTTGTGCATATGTATTATATAGGCCCAATTTTAACGAAAAGACTTAACACAATTTAATATTTGGCCCACACAAATTCAATAACAGCTCACATTAAACAAAGCCCAAATTTTGTTTTTCCCTAATCCTCTTGACTTACTGGGCCTTAAATGGAAAAAAAATGAATATTAAGAATCAACGAAGGGGAGAAAAAGAGAACGACACAATTGTATGCTACAACACCGCTGTCGCGAGCCACATCATCATCACTGCAGTCTTTGCACCACGCCACCATCGCATAATCAGGTAAGTTCCTTCCCCCTCCCTACTTGATTTCGAAAATTCCCCTCTCTCCAATCTCCCCATTCAAATTTTTGAATCATATTTTGTTGATAATTGCTATATTGTTTTTTGTTCGAAAGGTAAATTAATTGTATCATTATATATATATATATATATATATATATGTATATATATATATATATATATGTATATATATATATATATATGTATATATATATATATATATGTATATATATATGTATATATATATGTATATGTATATATATATGTATATGTATATATATATATGTATATGTATATATATATATATGGTTTCTATTTTGATTTGAGTGTCTATGTGAATTGTAATTTGGGATTTATGTAAAAACTCCAAATTTGAAAAATTCTAATTGAATAATGTGAGAATTGAAATTGATTTGTGGTTTTCTAAAATTAGAAATTTAAATTTAGGATTTAATGTTGGTAGAAAAAGACATTTGATGAGGCTTCTAGTGAGGAGATCATGTTTTTACTGAGAAAGAGAGTTTTCGGATAGAATACTTCAGGTGCTTCATTGATATAACTCTTGATTCATTGGAGAGATTCAAGCAATTTTGTGAGTATGAAAAGAATTTCGATTTCTTGTTTGATTCGAAGAAGTGCACAAATGATAAAATTTTGAACAATCCTTGCAAGATTCTTTCAAATATATTGACTCATAAGGAACAAGTTAATATCAATGATGATCATTTGTTTATAGCGTTGCAACTTGTTAAACATGTTTTGCCATCGGATATCAAAGGACGAAAGCGAATGTTGAACTATTTAATGCGCAACAATGGATGTTTTCTAGATATGGAGATTGTTTATCGAATTTTATTGACTATTTCGATTACAGCTGCGTTCGGTGAAAGAAGTTTTCGAAGCTAAATTGATAAAAAAAATTATCTTTGAAGTATGATTTCTCAAGAAACACTAAATGGACTAGGTTTTGTTGGAACAAAAACGATCCATCAAACCATGAACCGACTCATAACTAGATTAAGAAGAGAAGAAGAAGAAGAAGACGAAGACGGAAGCGTATACCTTGAGATTCCATAATTGTTCTTGTTCTTGTTCTTGATGAAGATATGAAGATAGTCTTTGATTTAGGAAGAGTAGATCTTCTAAATGATGAGTGCCTTTTTAGTCTCTTTGTTCTTCAAGTACTTAGGAAGAATTTTGACTGAATGAGAATGAAAAATAACTAGTGATTCATAGGCTTGATGGATAGGCCTTTATATAGGAATCCAAGGGGCACTTCATTTAGGGACTACACCTATTGATATATAAGATATTACCATTATGCCCATCATTTAATGGTATACTTATATTATGGAATTCTACATATTATTTAGAGTTCTATACTTTATACCATATATTATAATATTGATCATTATATTATTAAGTATTTATATGTTACATTAATCCATGTTCTTACAATCTCCCACTTGGATTATTATAACATATACCTTCACTTAATAAATTTCTTCAATCATATTTATAACACAAATGACAACCCTTATGTGCACTTTGTTGTCATTCGAAAATAATCCCGTCCATTAGTCATATAAGTATAAGGACTAAAGGGGCATTCGTTGTAATTGATTCGCAACTAAACCCACATTAATCACATATATATATCCAACTAAATGACATAGATAAAGTATAGATATGTAGCATGGAAAATTAATGAATATATATGAAGAATGCATATATATATTCTCCAACTAGTCCTACTTTAACCAAATGAGATCAATTTAAATGAAAACAACACAAGGAAATAGAAACATTTAAAACTCCCATGATTTAGGCATTATCAAAAGTCATTACACCCATATGAGCAACATGCTCGTGAAATACTAAAGGAGATAACGCCTTAGTAAATGGATCCGCTAACATGGAGTTTGTACCAATAAGTTCTATTTCTATTTGTTCATTTTGTACTCTTTCTCTCACAACAAGAAACTTAATATCTATATGCTTAGATTTAGATGAACTCTTGTTGTTGTTGGAGTACAATACCGCGGCCCGATTGTCACAATATAACTTAAGTGGTCTTTCAACACCTTTGACAATTCGCAGTCCTTCAATGAATTTACGCAGCCATATAGCTTGATTGGATGCCTCATAGCAAGCAACAAATTCGGCTTCCATGGTGGAAGTAGTAACTAATGTTTGCTTGGCACTTCTCCAAGATATCGCTCCACCAGCCAAAGTGAAGACATAACCCGATGTCGATTTGCGACTATCTTGGCATCCAAAGAAAGTCGAATCGGAAAAACCAATGATCTCAAGATGATCCGACTTTGTATATGTAAGCATGTAGTTCTTCGTGTTTTGTAAGTATCTCATCACTCTTTTGGCTGCGACCCAATGTTCTCTTCCCGGATTGCTTTGATATCGCCCAAGCATGCCAACAATAAAGGCAAGATCTGGGCGAGTACATACTTGAGCATACATTAGGCTTCCTACTGCCGATGCGTAAGGGATATTTTCCATATACTTGGATTCAAGATTATTTTTAGGACATTGATTTAGACTGAACTTATCTCCCTTAGAGACCGGGGTGTCATGTGGTTTACAATTTTCCATGCTAAACCTTTGTAATACCTTCTCTATATAGCTCTTTTGTGATAATCCTAACATACCTCGTGAGCGATCACGATGTATTTGGATTCCTAATACAAAAGAAGCTTCTCCAAGATCTTTCATCTCAAATTTGTTTGAGAGAAATTTCTTGGTTTCCTTAAGAAGGTCCTTATCATTACTAGCAAGTAAAATGTCATCCACATATAAGACCAAAAATATAAATCTACTCCCATTGAACTTATGGTACACACAATCTTCACCAAGATTCATTTCAAAACCGAATGAAAGAATAACTTGGTTAAATTTTAAGTACCATTGACGAGACGCTTGCTTAAGCCCATAAATGGATTTCTTGAGTTTACAAACTAGTTGACTAGTTTGATCCGAATCAGATAGTTTCCTCAATGTCACCATTGAGAAAAGCTGTCTTTACATCCATTTGATGAAGCTCGAGGTCAAAATGTGCCACTAAAGCCATAATGATTCTAAAGGCATTTTTAGAGGATACCGGTGAAAATGTTTCTTTGTAATCAATGCCTTCTTTTTGAGTAAATCCTTTAGCGACAAGACGTGCCTTATGTCTTTCCACATTACCTTTTGAATCCCTTTTGGTCTTAAAGATCCATTTACATCCGATGGGTTTCACATTCTTAGGTAATGAGACAAGATCCCAAACGTCATTATCATTCATGGATTTTAACTCTTCATTTATGGCATCAATCCATTTATGAGAATTTGGACCACTAATGGCTTCATGGAAGGTGATTGGCTCATCTCCCACTAAACCTAACGGTTCCTCATTCTCGGCAAGATACACATCATAATAATCCGGTATAGCACTCCTTCTTGCTCTATTAGATCTTCTTAAGGGCACCGGTTCTTCTTGATTTTGAGGGTGTTGAATTTCCTCATCAACATTTTCATGTTGTTCATTAATAGGAGAATTAACGTCATTTTGAATTATATGTTCTTGTCGAATTTCAGGCACAACTGCTTGATTTTCGATAGGAACTATAGGAAGAGGTATTGAAACGAATTCCTCTTCCATTTCTTCAAATTCAAAATTACTATTCAAATTTTCCCCTCTAAATTCAACATCCTCAAAGAACCTAGCATTTCCCGTCTCGAAAAAGGTTCTAGTTTTAGGGTCATAGAATTTATATCCCCTAGATCTTTGAGAATACCCTACAAAATAACTACTAACCTGTCTTAGCGTCCAACTTTCCTTCGTTAGGTTTATAAGGCCTAGCTTTGGACAACCCCAAACATGAAGATGATTTAGGGACGGTTTCTTTCCGGTCCATAATTCATAAGGGGTTTTGTTAGTAGCTTTTGAAGGAGCTCTATTAAGTAGGTAGGTTGCGGTTTTCAAAGCATCACCCCATAATGAGTGAGGTAAAGAATTACAAGAAACCATACTTCTTACCATATCCTTAAGGGTTCTATTACGTCTCTCGGCTACACCATTCATGCTAGGTGTCCCCGGCATGGTGTAGTGAGGGACAATCCCACACTCTTCCAAATAGCGAGCAAAAGGACCCGGACGTTGTTCTCCCGAACCGTCATTCCTACCGTAGTATTCACCACCACGATCGGATCTAACGTTCTTAATAGTCTTTTCAAGTTGATTTTCAACTTCGGCTTTAAAAGACTTGAAAACGTCCAATGATTGAGACTTTTCATGAAGTAAATAAATGTATCCATAACGAGAGAAGTCATCTATGAACGTAATAAAATATGTTTGTCCGTTCCATGAAGGGGTAGGGAACGGTCCACATATGTCCGTATGAATTAGTTCTAAGACTTTTGTAGCTCTCAAGGATTCATTTTTGTTTGTACTATTCGTGAATTTTCCTTTAAGGCATTCAATACAAAAGTTATTTTCCGGAGTATCAAGCTTATGTAATATTCCCTCGGACACAAGCTTGTCAATTCTCCTTTTGGAGATATGACCCAAACGCCTATGCCACAAAGTATAAGAGTTTTTACTTGAAAACTTTCGTTTTGTGCCTCGAGAGTTAGTTTCATTATTTTGGGACTCATTTAATGAATTGACTGTGTCAAGTAAATATAGATTATCAATGTAAGATAAAGAACTAGTACCAAAAAGCTTTGAATCAAAATATAAATTTCATTTATTATTACCGAAGATACAGGAATAACCTTCCCGATCTAATGTAGTGACGGAAATTAAATTCCGTCTAAAGGATGGAATAATAAATACATTATTCAAAACTAAATAATATCCGGTACTAAGAGATAATCTAAAAGTCCCTATGCCCTCCACCTCTACCGGCTTTCCAGCTCCCATGTAGATGAATCTTTCACCTTTATTGGGCGTTCGGTAGTTCAGCAACCCTGCATACATGAACTTATGGGAGTAGTTGCACCGGAATCTAACCACCATGTATACGAAGGAATTGAAACTAAATTAGCTTCAGTACAAACAAAGCTAAATGACATACCTTTCTTAATTCGCCATTGGCGATACTTAGGCGATGGGCTTCATGTGAGTGGGGTCCTTGCAAAAGAAGCACTTTTTCACCTTTTGATCATTTGATGATCCCTTAGGCTTCTTTGATGCAACCGCAATCTCCTTACCTTTTCTCTTTATCCCACGAGAAGAGGTAGATGCATAATGAGCACTTTCGGGTTTAGATTGTTTCAATCTATCCTCTTCCTCTGTCACATGTGAAATCAATTCATTGATATTCCACTTGTCCTTTTGACAGTTATAGGTCGTTTCAAAATGACCGAATTGATGAGGAAGAGAAATTAAAGCCAAATGCACAAGCAAGTCTTCCGAAAGGTCTAACTTGAGTGCCTTTAATTTAGAAGATAGATGAAACATTTCCATTATATATTCCCTTATGCTTCTGGTGCCCTTATACCTCATGGAAACAAGCTTCCTTAAGGTAGCACTTGTTTCCGATTTATCGCTTTTTGCAAAGCGTTCCTCTAGGGCATCCAAAAAGTGTAACGACCCTAACCCTAGGCACCAATTTAACACCATATTATGTGCTTTTAATATTATGGTTAATATTATGTGTTCATTTTTATATCTTTGATTTCTTTTATTAGGGTGAGATGATTGAGAAAAATTAAATAAAGTCCTTGGGGAAAATATAATAATTGACAATAAATAAATGTGAGTAGTTAAACTTTAAATTATGTAAAGGAAAAGAAATAAATTGATGACAACATTTAATTAGGGTATGGGGGACCATACTTTGTTTGACTTCTTTTCCCCAAAACCCTCCTCTTGGACCGGCCCCCCCCCCCTTTCATCATTCACCTCACTTTACTTCCTCCTCCCCTCTCCCTCCTTCATTCATTTCATTTTACTTCTCCTAACAAAAACCTCCATGGAAACCTCCCATGAAAGCTTCATCTCCCAAGTTATTTCCAAGATGAATCCTCCTCCATTTTCAAATCCGGATGTACTTTTGAGAGTGGGGCAACTAGGAGAGTGATTCAAGCCAAGAAAATCATCATTCCATCTTGTATTGCTAGAGGTGAGTTATTATGACCTTCTTTCTTCTAAATGTTCATGAGATATTATTGATATTATTGTTGTTAAGATGTTTATTGGATGTTTTGGGAACCTTCTTGAATTGAAGAAATTGGCTAAGATAATGAGGAGATGTGGTTGTTCTTGGAAGTGTTCAAGAATGAAAGAAATGGGTAGAATTAGTTTAGGATGTTTTGGAATTCTATTTGAAGTTGAGAAAATGGATAAATGAATTAGTATGATATTATTATTCATGGAAGTGAAATTGGAGTATAAGAAATGGGTGAAATTAGTTTAGAGATTTAATTTGAAATGTGTTATTAAAATGGGTCAAGAAGGTAAGCAAATGGGTTAATTAAATTATGAAATTAATACTTGGAAAGTGATAGGAAATGGGTAGTGCTTCAAAGGGTAAATGATATAAGATTTAATCATTTTTGGTTACATGGGCTAGTATGGGAATTATTATGACTTTTCCTTTCCTTTAAATGTTCATAAATTATTTAAGGTTGTTATTTGGTATAATGGTTATATGATGCTTGTGAAATCTTCTTGGGTTGAGAAAGTGGTTAATGTCCTAGAAAAGTATTGTTATTCATGAAAGTGTTAAAAGGTGTAAGAAAATGAAATGAGTAGATTAAAGGGAAAACTTGGAATGTGTAAATGAAATGGGTTGGAAATCTAGTGTTAAATGATGTAGGTATATCAATTTGGGAGTTTAAAGTATGTATTATGAGATCCATGAAGTGGGTATGCTTTTCTAGGTGTTCAAGACAAGGGAAAACTTTGGTTGGGACAAATGGGTATGAGTAATTTACGCATTTATGTTGATTTCGGGCTCAGTCACGAGTCGTGCTCGGTGGCACGAGTCGTGCCTCGAGGTGTGGGACGAGTCGTGACTAGGGTTATAAGGAAGTCGTGCCTTGTGGGGGACGACAGATTCGAAGGAAGGTGCAATGGGCACGAGTCGTGCCCCGGGGGACGAGTCGTGCCCCGGCCTCGGTTTCACATCAAATTTAGAGCTGTTTAAACCTAACCAAACTCGAACCGAAATAGAATCTCTTTAACCTAGATTAAAGTAGAATAATTTGGCTACACATTGACATCCTAAGCGATTAAAATGGAATTGGGGAAGTACTTTAAATGTTGCTTGGAAAGCGCTAGTTAACCTAGTTTGGTAACTTAACAGAAATGATTCTAAATTGGTAAATGGAACTTGGATCCTTATAGAGATCATATATTGTCATATAATGACTAAGTAAGATAGGTTGATGATATCTCATTATCTTACTTGAGTACCTATTTATGGATTGGATTATGCTTAGTGTATTATATAAATGCTGCACTCTGATTATTGTTGTATATGAGTATATTTTACCATGTGGCTATATTGCTTATTTATGCATAGTGTGTTAAAGAAATGTTACACTATGATGTTGATTGAGCATGAGTATATTTTACCATGTTGCTATGTTGTTTATCCCCTTTGTGGATTTATTCAAGTATCTATTATGTGCTTGATTATGTGTGAGTCACCGACATTTGGGGTATAACATAATACGATCAATTATGGAAGTGTGACCTAATGTGATCGGATTATGTTATACCTGTGACCGTCCCCTTCGTGGCCACGGTTTGGGGTATAGCATCTCAGTAGTGAGCCAAAAGCCTTACAGAGTTGCTCTTGTCTTATTTGGTTCCCTGAAAAACGGGTCTTATAAGACGTGAGTATTGCTTAAGCAGCTCACTGTAAGATTGGAGTATTATTACACCCAATGTTGTACGACTACTGTTCAGACGGGAAAAGGTAAACCAAGGTAACGTAAGGTGTTTACAGCTTTTCCAACGTGTTATGTGCAACTTGTTATGTGTTGCATCTTATATGGCATATTGCTGCATTCATAATAGCTTGCTGAGATTTATTCTCACCCCTCTCCCTTTACTGTTTTAGATTCCGAGACAGGTGGACCGGCCAAGTAAGGGCGGTGAGGAGTTCGGAGGTTATATTTTGGGATTTGTCGGGTTTGATTAGATGGGTATAGAAAGTGTACGATGGTATAAACCATTTGCGGTATTGTATTTATAAATCTTTATCTTAGGTTATAAACGATGCCTCTTTGTAACTGAAACAGTTTCTTACTTTCTAAGTTAGTCAACTATTTCCCATTGTGAAAAGGTGTAGAGCTATTTCTAAATGGTTATAATAATTGTATTTGTTTTTTTTGAAAGTTAAATAAAGATTTTAAAAGTTTATGAAGTTTGGGTTAGTTGAGGACGCTCCAGCTCGGGACACGTGTAGGTTCCGGGTCGGGGTCCTCACAGTTGGTATCAGAGCTCGGTTAGAGTTCTCGGGTAGAGTCTAGCTGAGTGAGAGTGTGCGATAACTTACGTCGAGAGTTTAATGCAGGAATTTGTTCAAAGACAGAAAATGATATTGACCAACCAAGGAATCAAGGAAAGGTGAGTTATTGAAAAGATAGATTTCCCCACCATCATTTGAGGTAATTTACTGTCTCGGGAGTTAGGGTTCATACTTTTATAAATCCTGTTCATTCGTTCTCATGTGGCATTACATTTCATCTTTTATTTGCCTAATTGGCCTAAAAGTTGCCTTATGTGTTGGAGGTTCTATTCCTACGGGAGAGTACCTTGAATCATTATTGTTTATCATGGTGATTATGATTTGGGAGGACTGTCGCAAGAAGCGAGTCTCCTTATCTATGTTTGATTTGCCTCCGTGGGTGGTAGAGGCGGATGAGTCATTATTGCTATTTTATCATATATGCATAAATGTCGAAAGTATGGCCTAATTAAGAATGATTTATGGTTGTATAATTGCGTGAGTATTTATACATTGGTGTCTCGTAGGGGAGACTAGATATATGAGACTAGTATTGGAAGTGATAGTCTAAGTGAGATTATATGAGTTATAAATTATCGCGAGTAAGAGATCTTATGGAACTAATATATCTTTGCCTTAGGTGCTATAAGTATTCTCTAAGGAGAGATTGATTGAATTCTTGTTACTAAATTGAATAGGAAATCAGATATTTTTGTAAGTAATATCACCCTATAAGTTGACTAAGTGGTGTTTTTCAAGTGAGTTTCAAAAATGGGTTTTCATCAGGTATCATACCAGGATATTGAAGCTGAGTAGATATAAGTCACTATCTCGGTATTCGGATCCCTAGATAGAGTATACAAATTGGGATGATGGAATTGATGATTCAACTTGAGAAATTAATTGATAAAGAAGGTAACTAGCTTAGCGATTCTCAGTAAGGATAAATTGTTACTGTATTTAGAAAAGATGATACTTGGTGGTTAATTCTAAGGTTATAGAGATCTCAAATTGGTAACTGTAAGCAATAAGTATTCGTTATCACTTGTTGATAAATTGCATGACTGATTTTAGAAATTTGTAGGATACTCAATGGTTATTAGTTGAACTTTTCGGAGTGTTACAATTACAGTAAATATTTGCTTTAAGGATATACTTAGGACAACATTTATATCTAGTATGACCGTTTGGATTTGTGGATTGTATATCAGTTATGAAAAGGTAAATAGGGTAAATATGAAGAAGTATAATAGATGTAGTTATTGGTGATTTATAGGATCAACTTCAGGATTGATAATATATGTACGTGGTTATTTTGAAAGACGATTAGCATTAAATGAGGAAGGAAAATGAGGATGAATTTTATGGGGAGAAAGGATACTTTAGGATGATTATACCCTATAGGTCGATTTAGTTGCGTAACTCATATGGGGGATTAGTGTGATGTTTGGGAGATATTGGCGTTATACGGACTTTGAGTTTTGATGGTTAACAAGAAGTAAGTTAGTTTGCACTGTTAAGGTTAATTGTAATTTGAGGATGATTTACCTAGTTTATAATCTTAGTGGTTGTTTTAGTGTTATTTATCAAGGATAATAATAGTATTGTGAGATTGTGTTTTCTTACAGAGAATTCAACTAAGTAAAATATTATGAGTGGTGGCTACCCTATAAATAGCAGTTAAACAAGAATAATATGTTAGAATTGTTTAAATGTGTTTTAAAACTTGGAAGTGTGTGTTGAACTTCGGTATGAGCAATTGTGCCCTTCGGGGATAATTGATTTAATAAGGTCGATAAACCATTTTCGTGTAAATTAAAATACGTGAGTAGTTTAACTATCTACCACTGGTATGGGACGGTTGTAGATAATTAAATCACTCGAGTTATTTTGTTAGCTTATCAATCCTTTGAAATTTACGAGTGGTTTAGTTAATTAAAACTGGTATGGGCCGGTTTAAATAAGTAAACCATTCGGGTCTCTTTGGATCTCTTTTTATATTATCAATTGAAATTCGAAAAATGTTGTAAATTTTTCGAAAGACATGTTACTTTAAAGTTATAATTCGTACGAAGCAAGTAGAAAAGCAACCTAGTTCCCCTATAGTGATTAATTGTATTAAAAGTTTTGATCGAGAAATAAGCGATAAATCGTGGAGTTATTAATGTGGAAGTCGCAGTAGACTCGGTTTTGTTTTGGAGTTGGATCGGCTCCGTTGTGGGCGGCCAACCATTCAATTTGAAAAGTGATTTGTCACTGTGCCCGAACATAATTGAAACATTGAAAGTAAAGAAGGGAATGTTGTTCGTATAGAAAGTTGAATTGTATTTTCTACTCGTTATATATATATATATAGCTTGATGAGATGTTATTATTAAAGTCCTCACATATGTTAGGAGATAGTTTGATTTTATAAACCCCAAAGTGTTAAATGGATGGGATAGACATCGTTCGGGAAGGTCCTTTTTGGGATGTAGGAATGCTATTAAGTTAACCTTGTGAAAAGTTAAGGAATCATTACTTGTTGTTGATGAGATGCTACGGGCATGAACAATGGATGTTAATAGTCAATAGTACGTATGGTTACCAAGGGTTGAGTGCGTATAATAGTAGTTATCATTCTAACATTGAGAGGAAATTGTATGAAGCATAGTTTGGGAAGAAAATATCGATCTCTAATTTGTTGGGCTGAGGGTAGAGAAGCAAGGCCTAAGGTATAATTTGTTAATCCATTTGAAGTTTTAGAAATGGTTAGTGATTTGGCTTATAGACTAACTTGGAGCAAATTGTAGAGTATTTGAAGTTTTAAATGTAATATCGTAATGTGTTTGGTGACATAAGTTGTAATACTTTTATTTAATCATATTTTCATTGAGATCATGAAAAATTTGTGTTGGTGATATTTGTATAGTGTGCTTGGATCATTAAGTGGTAATATCATATTATTAATGGAATTAGAAAATTTTGGGAAGAAATCACAAATTGAAGGGACTATATGGAACTGGAGTTTGAGGTATGCATGAGTAATCGAGGAGGATTGAACTTTTAGGTAAGTCCTTTTAAAATTCGGGACGAATTTTCTTTAAGGGGGAGTGAGTGTAACGACCCTAACCCTAGGCACCAATTTAACACCATATTATGTGCTTTTAATATTATGGTTAATATTATGTGTTCATTTTTATATCTTTGATTTCTTTTATTAGGGTGAGATGATTGAGAAAAATTAAATAAAGTCCTTGGGAAAATATAATAATTGACAATAAATAAATGTGAGTAGTTAAACTTTAAATTATGTAAAGGAAAAGAAATAAATTGATGACAACATTTAATTAGGGTATGGGGGACCATACTTTGTTTGACTTCTTTTCCCCAAAACCCTCCTCTTGGACCGGCCCCCCCCCCTTTCATCATTCACCTCACTTTACTTCCTCCTCCCCTCTCCCTCCTTCATTCATTTCATTTTACTTCTCCTAACAAAAACCTCCATGGAAACCTCCCATGAAAGCTTCATCTCCCAAGTTATTTCCAAGATGAATCCTCCTCCATTTTCAAATCCGGATGTACTTTTGAGAGTGGGGCAACTAGGAGAGTGATTCAAGCCAAGAAAATCATCATTCCATCTTGTATTGCTAGAGGTGAGTTATTATGACCTTCTTTCTTCTAAATGTTCATGAGATATTATTGATATTATTGTTGTTAAGATGTTTATTGGATGTTTTGGGAACCTTCTTGAATTGAAGAAATTGGCTAAGATAATGAGGAGATGTGGTTGTTCTTGGAAGTGTTCAAGAATGAAAGAAATGGGTAGAATTAGTTTAGGATGTTTTGGAATTCTATTTGAAGTTGAGAAAATGGATAAATGAATTAGTATGATATTATTATTCATGGAAGTGAAATTGGAGTATAAGAAATGGGTGAAATTAGTTTAGGAGATTTAATTTGAAATGTGTTATTAAAATGGGTCAAGAAGGTAAGCAAATGGGTTAATTAAATTATGAAATTAATACTTGGAAAGTGATAGGAAATGGGTAGTGCTTCAAAGGGTAAAGTGATAGGAAATGGGTAGTGGAAAAAATAATATACTCAAAAGGGATAGTTCTTATGATAAGAGATGTTACAGCGAAATTGGTAAAAGAGGAAGGTAAATAGACATGGACGGTTTGCATCCATTCCACTGTCAATTACACTTGAAAACTACAATATATAGTGAGTGAACATGTTAATACTAGTATTATTTTATTTTGTATTTTTTACTTTTTACTTTTTATAAATTTAAAGAAAAAAATGTAAATATGCATAGCGAAAAAGTATTGGTAAAATGATATTTAGGGACAATGTTTTTTAGAAAAACAAAAAAAAAAAATCATTTTTGATTTTTTTTTTTTTTTAGAAAATGAAAATTCATTTGGAATAGGAGAGAGTACTTATTTTAAACCATGATAGAACCTACCAGATAGATTATTGTAATAAATATGTTTAAGTCATTTTCATTTTGTTTCAACTTTTCTTTATTAGTACTATAAGGCCGGCTAGTCATCAAAAATGGCAGTAGGAAGTAGGAACATGATACAATATGATAAAAAGAATCTTAACTTGGCAACTTGCATAAGTCGTCTGTTAAGTTGTATGATTAAAGTAATCACAAAATCTAGGGAGAAACGCGTTTCTCCATAAGTTATGGAGAAACGGGTCCCGACATGTCGCGCGACAATGAGCTAGATAGCCAGAAACCTATGAAAGTGATATCCAGAAACCTTCAAATGAATATCAGAAACCTTCAAAATGTTTACGGATATACATTTGAAGGTTTCTGATATCCGAAAACCTTCAATAGCAATTTCTGGATATGCCCTAACACATTTCTGGATATGCACCTAACAGTTTTCTGGATATGCACCTAACAGTTTCTGGATATACATTTCACATCCTTCTGGCTATCAAATACAAAGCTTCTGGATATCAACTGCAAAGCTTCTGGCTATCAAATGCAAAGCTTCTGGATATCCAGAAGCTTTTGGTCTTGGCCTTGGATTTTTTTTTTCTGGTTATCAAATGTAAAGCTTCTGGCTATGAAAAACACGTTTCTCCATAGTTATGGAGAAACGCGTTTCTCAGCAGACGCACTCTAACGTAATAAATCCGTTCATAAATGAAAAACCGATATCCAAATTAAAAATTACTAGCAGCATACCAATTTAAAGAAACACTTTGAAGTAAAAAAGGTGTCGAGAATCAAAAGACAAGGAACTGATGGAGAACACAATTTTTAGCCAAATATCTTTAGTTTAAATCGTTAGCTATACTTTTTTAGTATAGAAGGTTAGGGTTTCAGTTCCCGCGAATAATAGATTTTACAACAATTTTTTTTACTGTAATAAATTTAAATGAATTCAGAATGCTCGAATAAATTCGGCTATACCTTTCAATATAGAAGGTCAGGGATTCGATACTCGTCATCACATTGATGATTCTACAATTGAAGATCTAAATGGCAATTCGTTAGATTTTAATAGGGATTTACTGCTGGGCAAAACGTAAATTTATAGTACAAGATAGAACAAGAGGCTAACATGTGGATGAGAAACTTTATATGAAATTGTTTTGATCAATTTCTTGTATGCTTTGAAACTGAACTTTTATTGAAATGATTTTGGGCATAAATAGAATATAAGAATGAGAAAATTCAAGACGTGACACCAAGATGTAACGAGGAAAGCCCTTGATCAATTGATCTCCGTCACAAAATCTCGGGCGATTTTAGAAAACCTACCTAAAATCAAAGATATTTATAATATTTCTTGAGTGATTACAAAGTGAAAGTATAGAGAGAGTTACAAAATTGCCCTCCTTGGCGCCTATCCCTAGCTCTCTTTTTATACCCCAAAAATAATAGAGGCATTTACAAAAAAACTACTTTAGAAAGATGGAAATTACAAAAAAAAAAAAAAAACACATAAGTTCGAAATTACAAAAAAAAAAAATAATAATAATAATTTGTTTTTATCAGTTTTGGTCAAACAACTGATAATTTCAGTTATCACATGTTTACAACTGATAACTGAAATTATCAGTTATTTGAAGCACAAATTACTCTTCAAACAACTGATAATTTCAGTTATCAGTTGTAAATAACTGATAACTAAAATTATCACTTGTTTGAACAACTGATAACTAAAATTATCAGTTGTTTGACCAAAACTGATAAAAAAAAAAGTTTTTTGTAAAAGAAGAAAAAAAATAGTTTTATGTAATTTTCCATCTTACATGTTTTTTTTTTTTGTAAGTGCCATCTTTTTGAGTGACTTTTTTTTGTAATAAACGCTAAATAATAAATAATTTAATTAGTAACCGAAAATCCCTACAAATTCGGGGCAGGTTGCTAAAGATATGGAGCCGTTGCCATGACCTGATCTTTCGTTAAAAATGCATTTGAAATATGTAAGACTAGGTCGTTGTTATTTCACTACAAGAAAACATGTTTTAGCGACGAAAATTTCCGCTGCTAAAGTAAAAATTCCGTCGTTAAAGTCAATCACCGACGAAAAAATTATGTCGGTGGTCCGCCACTGTCAGCCCGCCGCAATGATCCAACGGACCAAATTCCGTAGGTATACACCGACGGAATTAATATTCCGTAGTGATCTTTCGATATCAGTGACGGAAATTTCCGCCGCTGAATTAAATGATAGTTTACTTACAAAGGCCAATGCAGAGCGATCGTCAACCTATTGCGGAGGTTGATTGGGCGATGTAGGAGGTCGAACATGGGTGCTAAATAAAACATCCAAAAAACTGAATCCGGGCCATGTTCCTTTTCCTGTAAATAAAAGAAGCGAGATTATTATTTTGAAATGGTATAAATGCAACATTTAGCTTCCTATATTATCCTTGTGACAAAAAAATGTTCTCTTTAATCACTAAAGTTGTGAGTATAATATATACTTTCATTAGGATTTAGGGGTAATCTTAGAAAAGAAAACATATACTACATTTACACTAAAACCATGGATTTCATAGCATCAACATGGCTCCCAGCTAGCATACGTACATAAACTTATTTAAAAGCATGCATACACTACATTTAAACTAATACCCCATGTATTTCTTATTATTTACACTAGCACCCACCAACAACGTGCATACAACCGTCCTGTTTGGTTTCAAAGTCAATTAAACTAAAATCATGGATTTCATAGCATCAAAATGGCTCCCCAGCTAACATACGCATATAAACTGATTTCAAAGCATGCATACACTACATTTAAACTAACATACATACTACTACTATCACTACCACTACCACTATTACTATACCACCACAACTATTACTACTACCATCACTACTACCACCACCACCACGCACCACCTCCACCACTATCACCACTACCATCACTATTACCACTACCACCACTACCACCACCACCACCACCACTACTACCACTACTACTACCATCACTACTACCACTACTGTATACTCCCTTCGTCCCAATATCTAGTTCACCATTTTGGCCCCGACGGGCAAATTAAGGGTGGAGAAAATGTTGTGAGTGTAATAGTAAAATAGGAGAGAGAATGAGTGGAGGAAATAGTAAATTTGAAAAGTGTTGTGACTGTAATAGTAAAATAGGAGAGAGAATGAGTGGAGGAAATAATAAAGATTCTTTGCCAAAAAAGGAAAGGTGAAGCTTCTAATGGGACGCCATTACTACCGCTACTACCACCACCACTACTACTACCACTACTACCACTACGTACTACCATCACCACTATCACTACCACCACTACTACTACCACTACTACCGTTACTACCACCACTACTACCACTACTATTACTACTACCACCACTACCACCACCACTACAACTACCACTACCACCACTACTACCACTACTACCACACTACCACCACTACTACTACTACCACTACCACCACTACTACCGCTACTACCCTAACCCCTAAATCCAAAATCATATACTTATACCCCTAAACCCTAAACTCTAACCCTATGTGTAAACCCTAAACCCTAAATCTCAAATCTCATATACTTATACCCCAACCCCTAAATCATATACTTACACCCCTAAACCCTAAACCCTAAACCCTAACCCTAACCCCTAAACCCTAAAACCTAACCCATAAACACTAAATCCTAAACCCTAAACCCTAAACTCTTAATCTCAAATCTCATATACTTATACCCTAACCCCTAAACCCTTAATCATATATACTTATACCCCTAAACCCTAAACTCTAACCCTAAGCCTAAACCCTAAACCCTTAATCATATACTTATACCCCTAAACCCTAAACTCTAACGTTTCCAGTTAGTTTTTAAAATTTCAGTCAGCTTTTAACGTTTTTAGTTAGTTTTTTAACATTTTCAGTCAATTTTTTAACGTTTTCAGTTAGTTTATTGAAATTCCAGTAGGTTTTTTAACGTTTCCAGTTTGGTTTTTAGAATTTCAGTCAATTTTATAACGATTTCAGTTAGTTTTTTAACGTTTTCAGTTAGTTTTTCAAAATTTCAGTTAGTTTTTTGAAATTCCAGTCAATTTTTTAACGTTTTCAGTTAATTTTTTTAATGTTTTCAGTTAGTTATTTTGTTAATTAGTTCTAAAAGTAATCAAAAATTAAATGTTATAATCACCGACAGAATAATTTCGTCGCTGATAAATTAAAAAAAATAACAAAAATAATTTATCATCGACGGAATAATTCCGTCGCTGTTTAATTAAAAATAATTAAAAATTAAATGCTATAATCACCGACGGAATAATTCCGACCCTGATTAATTAAAAATAATTAAAAACAAAATGTTATAGTCACTGACGGAATAAATCCGTCGCTGATAAATTAAAAAAATTAAAAAAAATTAATTTATCACCGACGGAAATATTCCGTCGCTGGTTTATTTGAAAAAAAATTAAAAAATATTTAATTTCCACCAACGGAATAATTCCGTCGTTGTTTAATTAAAAATTAAATGTTATAATCACCGACAAAATATTTCCGTCGCTGATAAAAAAAAAAAAACAAAATTAATTTATCACCGACGGAAATATTCCGTCGATGGTGTATTTAAAAAAAAATATATATTAAATTTTCACCGCGGAATAATTCCGCCGCTGAAAAAGTATTAGCGACGGAATATTCCGTCGGTAATCTAGGCGCCAATCTAGTGGCGGTAATGAAACGAATATTCGTTTTCAGCGACGAAATTCAATTCCGTCGGTAAAATTGACGCCAAAATTATTCCGTCGCTATAGTATAATTTCCGTCGCTATATAGCGACGAAATGATTCCGCCGCCGGTCATTCCATCGCTAAAGACACTGTTTCTGGTAGTGTTTGCGTAGTGTTTATCTCCTGAAAAATAGGAACAGTTGTACCTACATCTTCAAGTTGTCAAAAGTAGAATGTCATGTTAAAGATGATGAAGAGTTAAGATTCTAAAGGATTATACTATCCAAGATGTCAATGCAGTCTTGAGTAAAAATTCTACCTCAAATAATTGCCACCAAAATATTTGAATTTTCCAAGTGGAACCCGAAAAGCCTAATATTTTGCCAAGTGTCGATTCACTTCCGTGGGTTTAATGAGGTGGCTGATTTAGACGGTTAATAGGGAGTTGTAGAGTTGTAACGGGCCTAGAAGTCTATAATTGTTTGAATATCTCTTGTACGGCTTAAAAGGAAAACAGGTCATTTCAAATCTCTTCCAATCTTGCCTATCAAACTTGGAGAGTTGATTGCCATGTATCCGCATATCATACTCATTATACAAGTTGTCCCAAGCTCAACAAATTGTTCTTCATATCCTGAACATTGAACACATCTGAGATGTACTTTTGACCACCATTCTTCAATTTTATGAGAACTCTTCCTTTTCCCATCATAAGAATTGTGCTATCATCGACAAACTTGACTTTAGACCTCATCGTTTCATCAATATCAAAAAATAACTCCTTTCGCACACTTGTGATTCGTACACCCTATGTCAACGAACCAAGTATAATAACCGGGTTCGTTAGCTGTCGATGTTACCATCAAAAGAACTTGATTCTCGTCATTTCCGCTTTCTCTTGCAAATCGAGCTTCTTCTCTATCTCCAAACTTTTCTTTGTATCTACACTCACTTGTATAATGACCATATTCATGTCATTCATAACATTTAATATTTGACTTGTCATACCCTTCCATGACCACGACCACGTACTCTATAGTAAAATGGATTATTTTGGTGACCATTTGTATCTCCACGATCATATCATTATTCCATATCACGTCCTCAATTGTTGTTATTGTAATCACCTCGTCCTCGACCATATTGACCACGTCCTCGACCTCGGTCTTGTCCTCATCCTCGTCCTTGTCATCTTTCACCAGAACCATCACCATTATGGTATCTTTGGGAACTTACATCTTGTGCACCTTTATTATTTTTAGGAGTGATCATGAAAGGTTGGTAATGCTTGCTCAACTTGCTTCTCAAATGTCTTCTCCTTCATCCATTGCTCGAGTCCTTGCAAAGAACATGATAACTCATCAATTGTCATCACAAACAAGTCTTTAGACTCCTCAATCGTTGTCACAATATGCTCAATATGAGGCGTAAGTGTTCTCAAAATTTTCTCCACAATTGCCAATTCTTTTAACATTTTTCCCTCGTTTCATTTCATTTGTTAAAGAAAGTATTCGACTCACATAATCAGAAATACCCTCCGAATACTCCATTCCAAAAGTTCATACCTTCGCTTAAATGTTTAATGTTTTACCTTTTTCACCTTTTCAACTCCCTTGAAAGAATATTTATCTAAAAGTTCCCATGCTTGCTTGGATTTAGTTGCTCCAACAATCTTCTCAAACACTACACCATTCACTTCTTGTTGAATTTAATACAATGACTTCTTGACTTTCTTGTACATATGTTGATGGGATTATCTTTGCGCCTCAATTGCATCTATATCGAGCTCTCCAACGCCATCTTTCATGACTTCAAGTAACTCTTTATAGTCAAATAACACCACAATTTGAACCAATTGAATACGACATCTATCATAACTTTTTCTATCCAAGATAGGAATTTGAGGTTGACTAGCAGTCTAGCACCACCATTCATTGTTAGAAAATCAAAAGACAATATTTATCTAGACTAATACTTATACAGACTCTTGGTATTAAGAACAACATTTAAAAAGTTTCTAGCCAAATCAATCTTCATGCGAAAACATATTCATCTTAAATGAACAACAAATAATGATTTCATCACCTGATCGATCTTTCTAAAAGTCAATAAGCAGGCCCGATCATGGCTAGAGACAAGTGATATCATGGCCTAGGGCCACAAAAATGGGCTAAATTAGGGCCTCTAAATTTCTTGTGCATATGTATTATATAGGCCCAATTTTAACGAAAAGACTTAACACAATTTAATATTTGGCCCACACAAATTCAATAACAGCTCACATTAAACAAAGCCCAAATTTTGTTTTTCCCTAATCCTCTTGACTTACTGGGCCTTAAATGGAAAAAAAATGAATATTAAGAATCAACGAAGGGGAGAAAAAGAGAACGACACAATTGTATGCTACAACACCGCTGTCGCGAGCCACATCATCATCACCTTTAGTCTTTGCACCACGCCACCATCGCATAATCGGGTAAGTTCCTTCCCCTCCCTACTTGATTTCGAAAATTCCCTCTCTCCAATCTCCCCATTCAAATTTTTGAATCATATTTTGTTGATAATTGCTATATTGTTTTTTGTTCGAAAGGTAAATTAATTGTATCATTATATATATATATATATATATATATATATGTATATATATATATATATATATGTATATATATATATATATATGTATATATATATATATATATGTATATATATATGTATATATATATGTATATGTATATATATATGTATATGTATATATATATATGTATATGTATATATATATATATGGTTTCTATTTTGATTTGAGTGTCTATGTGAATTGTAATTTGGGATTTATGTAAAAACTCCAAATTTGAAAAATTCTAATTGAATAATGTGAGAATTGAAATTGATTTGTGGTTTTCTAAAATTAGAAATTTAAATTTAGGATTTAATGTTGGTAGAAAAAGACATTTGATGAGGCTTCTAGTGAGGAGATCATGTTTTTACTGAGAAAGAGAGTTTTCGGATAGAATACTTCAGGTGCTTCATTGATATAACTCTTGATTCATTGGAGAGATTCAAGCAATTTTGTGAGTATGAAAAGAATTTCGATTTCTTGTTTGATTCGAAGAAGTGCACAAATGATAAAATTTTGAACAATCCTTGCAAGATTCTTTCAAATATATTGACTCATAAGGAACAAGTTAATATCAATGATGATCATTTGTTTATAGCGTTGCAACTTGTTAAACATGTTTTGCCATCGGATATCAAAGGACGAAAGCGAATGTTGAACTATTTAATGCGCAACAATGGATGTTTTCTAGATATGGAGATTGTTTATCGAATTTTATTGACTATTTCGATTACAGCTGCGTTCGGTGAAAGAAGTTTTCGAAGCTAAATTGATAAAAAATTATCTTTGAAGTATGATTTCTCAAGAAACACTAAATGGACTAGGTTTTGTTGGAACAAAAACGATCCATCAAACCATGAACCGACTCATAACTAGATTAAGAAGAGAAGAAGAAGAAGAAGACGAAGACGGAAGCGTATACCTTGAGATTCCATAATTGTTCTTGTTCTTGTTCTTGATGAAGATATGAAGATAGTCTTTGATTTAGGAAGAGTAGATCTTCTAAATGATGAGTGCCTTTTTAGTCTCTTTGTTCTTCAAGTACTTAGGAAGAATTTTGACCTGAATGAGAATGAAAAATAACTAGTGATTCATAGGCTTGATGGATAGGCCTTTATATAGGAATCCAAGGGGCACTTCATTTAGGGACTACACCTATTGATATATAAGATATTACCATTATGCCCATCATTTAATGGTATACTTATATTATGGAATTCTACATATTATTTAGAGTTCTATACTTTATACCATATATTATAATATTGATCATTATATTATTAAGTATTTATATGTTACATTAATCCATGTTCTTACAATCTCCCACTTGGATTATTATAACATATACCTTCACTTAATAAATTTCTTCAATCATATTTATAACACAAATGACAACCCTTATGTGCACTTTGTTGTCATTCGAAAATAATCCCGTCCATTAGTCATATAAGTATAAGGACTAAAGGGGCATTCGTTGTAATTGATTCGCAACTAAACCCACATTAATCACATATATATATCCAACTAAATGACATAGATAAAGTATAGATATGTAGCATGGAAAATTAATGAATATATATGAAGAATGCATATATATATTCTCCAACTAGTCCTACTTTAACCAAATGAGATCAATTTAAATGAAAACAACACAAGGAAATAGAAACATTTAAAACTCCCACTGATTTAGGCATTATCAAAAGTCATTACACCCATATGAGCAACATGCTCGTGAAATACTAAAGGAGATAACGCCTTAGTAAATGGATCCGCTAACATGGAGTTTGTACCAATAAGTTCTATTTCTATTTGTTCATTTTGTACTCTTTCTCTCACAACAAGAAACTTAATATCTATATGCTTAGATTTAGATGAACTCTTGTTGTTGTTGGAGTACAATACCGCGGCCCGATTGTCACAATATAACTTAAGTGGTCTTTCAACACCTTTGACAATTCGCGAGTCCTTCAATGAATTTACGCAGCCATATAGCTTGATTGGATGCCTCATAGCAAGCAACAAATTCGGCTTCCATGGTGGAAGTAGTAACTAATGTTTGCTTGGCACTTCTCCAAGATATCGCTCCACCGGCCCAAAGTGAAGACATAACCCGATGTCGATTTGCGACTATCTTGGCATCCAGCAAAGTCGGAAAAACCAATGATCTCAAGATGATCCGACTTTGTATATGTAAGCATGTAGTTCTTCGTGTTTTGTAAGTATCTCATCACTCTTTTGGCTGCGACCCAATGTTCTCTTCCCGGATTGCTTTGATATCGCCCAAGCATGCCAACAATAAAGGCAAGATGCAGGCGAGTACGAGACTTGAGCATACATTAGGCTTCCCTACTGCCGATGCGTAAGGGATATTTTACATATATTTGAATTCAAGATTATTTTTAGGACATTGCTTTAAGCTGAACTTATCTCCCTTAGAGACCGGGGTGTCATGTGGTTTACAATTTTCCATGCTAAACCTTTGTAATACCTTCTCTATATAGCTCTTTTGTGATAATCCTAACATACCTCGTGAGCGATCACGATGTATTTGGATTCCTAATACAAAAGAAGCTTCTCCAAGATCTTTCATCTCAAATTTGTTTGAGAGAAATTTCTTGGTTTCCTTAAGAAAGGTCCTTATCATTACTAGCAAGTAAAATGTCATCCACATATAAGACCAAAAATATAAATCTACTCCCATTGAACTTATGGTACACACAATCTTCACCAAGATTCATTTCAAAACCGAATGAAAGAATAACTTGGTTAAATTTTAAGTACCATTGACGAGACGCTTGCTTAAGCCCATAAATGGATTTCTTGAGTTTACAAACTAGTTGACTAGTTTGATCCGAATCAGTCACCATTTCTGGTTTCTTCATATAGATAGTTTCCTCAATGTCACCATTGAGAAAAGGCATCTTTACATCCATTTGATGAAGCTCGAGGTCAAAATGTGCCACTAAAGCCATAATGATTCTAAAGGCATTTTTAGAGGATACCGGTGAAAATGTTTCTTTGTAATCAATGCCTTCTTTTGAGTAAATCCTTTAGCGACAAGACGTGCCTTATGTCTTTCCACATTACCTTTTGAATCCCTTTTGGTCTTAAAGATCCATTTACATCCGATGGGTTTCACATTCTTAGGTAATGAGACAAGATCCCAAACGTCATTATCATTCATGGATTTTAACTCTTCATTTATGGCATCAATCCATTTATGAGAATTTGGACCACTAATGGCTTCATGGAAGGTGATTGGCTCATCTCCCACTAAACCTAACGGTTCCTCATTCTCGGCAAGATACACATCATAATAATCCGGTATAGCACTCCTTCTTGCTCTATTAGATCTTCTTAAGGGCACCGGTTCTTCTTGATTTTGAGGGTGTTGAATTTCCTCATCAACATTTTCATGTTGTTCATTAATAGGAGAATTAACGTCATTTTGAATTATATGTTCTTGTCGAATTTCGAGCACAATGCTTGATTTTCGATAGGAACTATAGGAAGAAGGTATTGAAACGAATTCCTCTTCCATTTCTTCAAATTCAAAATTACTATTCAAATTTTCCCCTCTAAATTCAACATCCTCAAAGAACCTAGCATTTCCCGTCTCGAAAAGGTTCTAGTTTTAGGGTCATAGAATTTATATCCCCTAGATCTTTGAGAATACCCTACAAAATAACTACTAACTGTCTTAGCGTCCAACTTTCCTTCGTTAGGTTTATAAGGCCTAGCTTCGGCTGGACAACCCCAAACATGAAGATGATTTAGGGACGGTTTCTTTCCGGTCCATAATTCATAAGGGGTTTTGTTAGTAGCTTTTGAAGGAGCTCTATTAAGTAGGTAGGTTGCGGTTTTCAAAGCATCACCCCATAATGAGTGAGGTAAAGAATTACAAGAAACCATACTTCTTACCATATCCTTAAGGGTTCTATTACGTCTCTCGGCTACACCATTCATGCTAGGTGTCCCCGGCATGGTGTAGTGAGGGACAATCCCACACTCTTCCAAATAGCGAGCAAAAGGACCCGGACGTTGTTCTCCCGAACCGTCATTCCTACCGTAGTATTCACCACCACGATCGGATCTAACGTTCTTAATAGTCTTTTCAAGTTGATTTTCAACTTCGGCTTTAAAAGACTTGAAAACGTCCAATGATTGAGACTTTTCATGAAGTAAATAAATGTATCCATAACGAGAGAAGTCATCTATGAACGTAATAAAATATGTTTGTCCGTTCCATGAAGGGGTAGGGAACGGTCCACATATGTCCGTATGAATTAGTTCTAAGACTTTTGTAGCTCTCAAGGATTCATTTTTGTTTGTACTATTCGTGAATTTTCCTTTAAGGCATTCAATACAAAAGTTATTTTCCGGAGTATCAAGCTTATGTAATATTCCCTCGGACACAAGCTTGTCAATTCTCCTTTTGGAGATATGACCCAAACGCCTATGCCACAAAGTATAAGAGTTTTTACTTGAAAACTTTCGTTTTGTGCCTCGAGAGTTAGTTTCATTATTTTGGGACTCATTTAATGAATTGACTGTGTCAAGTAAATATAGATTATCAATGTAAGATAAAGAACTAGTACCAAAAAGCTTTGAATCAAAATATAAATTTCATTTATTATTACCGAAGATACGGGAATAACCTTCCCGATCTAATGTAGTGACGGAAATTAAATTCCGTCTAAAGGATGGAATAATAAATACATTATTCAAAACTAAATAATATCCGGTACTAAGAGATAATCTAAAAGTCCCTATGCCCTCCACCTCTACCGGCTTTCCGGCTCCCATGTAGATGAATCTTTCACCTTTATTGGGCGTTCGGTAGTTCGAGCAACCTGCATACATGAACTTATGTGAGTAGTTGCACCGAATCTAACCACCATGTATACGAAGGAATTGAAACTAAATTAGCTTCGGTACAAACAAAGCTAAATGACATACCTTTCTTAATTCGCCATTGGCGATACTTAGAAGCGATCGGGCTTCATGTGAGTGGGGTCCTTGCAAAAGAAGCACTTTTTCACCTTTTGATCATTTGATGATCCCTTAGGCTTCTTTGATGCAACCGCAATCTCCTTACCTTTTCTCTTTATCCCACGAGAAGAGGTAGATGCATAATGAGCACTTTCGGGTTTAGATTGTTTCAATCTATCCTCTTCCTCTGTCACATGTGAAATCAATTCATTGATATTCCACTTGTCCTTTTGACAGTTATAGGTCGTTTCAAAATGACCGAATTGATGAGGAAGAGAAATTAAAGCCAAATGCACAAGCAAGTCTTCCGAAAGGTCTAACTTGAGTGCCTTTAATTTAGAAGATAGATGAAACATTTCCATTATATATTCCCTTATGCTTCTGGTGCCCTTATACCTCATGGAAACAAGCTTCCTTAAGGTAGCACTTGTTTCCGATTTATCGCTTTTTGCAAAGCGTTCCTCTAGGGCATCCAAAAAGTGTAACGACCCTAACCCTAGGCACCAATTTAACACCATATTATGTGCTTTTAATATTATGGTTAATATTATGTGTTCATTTTTATATCTTTGATTTCTTTTATTAGGGTGAGATGATTGAGAAAAATTAAATAAAGTCCTTGGGGAAAATATAATAATTGACAATAAATAAATGTGAGTAGTTAAACTTTAAATTATGTAAAGGAAAAGAAATAAATTGATGACAACATTTAATTAGGGTATGGGGGACCATACTTTGTTTGACTTCTTTTCCCCAAAACCCTCCTCTTGGACCGGCCCCCCCCCCCTTTCATCATTCACCTCACTTTACTTCCTCCTCCCCTCTCCCTCCTTCATTCATTTCATTTTACTTCTCCTAACAAAAACCTCCATGGAAACCTCCCATGAAAGCTTCATCTCCCAAGTTATTTCCAAGATGAATCCTCCTCCATTTTCAAATCCGGATGTACTTTTGAGAGTGGGGCAACTAGGAGAGTGATTCAAGCCAAGAAAATCATCATTCCATCTTGTATTGCTAGAGGTGAGTTATTATGACCTTCTTTCTTCTAAATGTTCATGAGATATTATTGATATTATTGTTGTTAAGATGTTTATTGGATGTTTTGGGAACCTTCTTGAATTGAAGAAATTGGCTAAGATAATGAGGAGATGTGGTTGTTCTTGGAAGTGTTCAAGAATGAAAGAAATGGGTAGAATTAGTTTAGGATGTTTTGGAATTCTATTTGAAGTTGAGAAAATGGATAAATGAATTAGTATGATATTATTATTCATGGAAGTGAAATTGGAGTATAAGAAATGGGTGAAATTAGTTTAGGAGATTTAATTTGAAATGTGTTATTAAAATGGGTCAAGAAGGTAAGCAAATGGGTTAATTAAATTATGAAATTAATACTTGGAAAGTGATAGGAAATGGGTAGTGCTTCAAAGGGTAAATGATATAAGATTTAATCATTTTTGGTTACATGGGCTAGTATGGGAATTATTATGACTTTTCCTTTCCTTTAAATGTTCATAAATTATTTAAGGTTGTTATTTGGTATAATGGTTATATGATGCTTGTGAAATCTTCTTGGGTTGAGAAAGTGGTTAATGTCCTAGAAAAGTATTGTTATTCATGAAAGTGTTAAAAGGTGTAAGAAAATGAAATGAGTAGATTAAAGGGAAAACTTGGAATGTGTAAATGAAATGGGTTGGAAATCTAGTGTTAAATGATGTAGGTATATCAATTTGGGAGTTTAAAGTATGTATTATGAGATCCATGAAGTGGGTATGCTTTTCTAGGTGTTCAAGACAAGGGAAAACTTTGGTTGGGACAAATGGGTATGAGTAATTTACGCATTTATGTTGATTAAGGCTCGGAGTCACGAGTCGTGCTGGTGGCACGAGTCGTGCACGAGGTGTGGGACGAGTCGTGACTAGGGTTATAAGGAAGTCGTGCCTTGTGGGGACGACAGATTCGAAGGAAGGTGCAATGGGCACGAGTCGTGCCACTGGGGGACGAGTCGTGCCACTGGCACAGTTTCACATCAAATTTAGAGGCATTTAAACCTAACCAAACTCGAACCGAAATAGAATCTCTTTAACCTAGATTAAAGTAGAATAATTTGGCTACACATTGACATCCTAAGCGATTAAAATGGAATTGGGGAAGTACTTTAAATGTTGCTTGGAAAGCGCTAGTTAACCTAGTTTGGTAACTTAACAGAAATGATTCTAAATTGGTAAATGGAACTTGGATCCTTATAGAGATCATATATTGTCATATAATGACTAAGTAAGATAGGTTGATGATATCTCATTATCTTACTTGAGTACCTATTTATGGATTGGATTATGCTTAGTGTATTATATAAATCTTTGCACTCGATTATTGTTGTATATGAGTATATTTTACCATGTGGCTATATTGCTTATTTATGCATAGTGTGTTAAAGAAATGTTACACTATGATGTTGATTGAGCATGAGTATATTTTACCATGTTGCTATGTTGTTTATCCCCTTTGTGGATTTATTCAAGTATCTATTATGTGCTTGATTATGTGTGAGTCGGTGACATTTGGGGGTATAACATAATACGATCAATTATGGAAGTGTGACCTAATGTGATCGGATTATGTTATACTGTGACCGTCCCCTTACGTGGCCACGGTTTGGGGTATAGCATCTGTAGTGAGCCAAAAGCCTTACAGAGTTGCTACTGTCTTATTTGGTTCCCTGAAAAACGGGTCGTATAAGACGTGAGTATTGCTTAAGCGGCTTTTGTAAGATTGGAGTATTATTACACCCAATGTTGTACGACTACATTCGGACGGGAAAAGGTAAACCAAGGTAACGTAAGGTGTTTACTTTTCCAACGTGTTATGTGCAACTTGTTATGTGTTGCATCTTATATGGCATATTGCTTTGCATTCATAATAGCTTGCTTTGAGATTTATTCTCACCCCTCTCCCTTTCTTGTTTTAGATTAGAGGCAGGTGGACCGGCCAAGTAAGGGCGGTGAGGAGTTCGGAGGTTATATTTTGGGATTTGTCGGGTTTGATTAGATGGGTATAGAAAGTGTACGATGGTATAAACCATTTGCGGTATTGTATTTATAAATCTTTATCTTAGGTTATAAACGATGCCTCTTTGTAACTGAAACAGTTTCTTACTTTCTAAGTTAGTCAACTATTTCCCATTGTGAAAAGGTGTAGAGCTATTTCTAAATGGTTATAATAATTGTATTTGTTTTTTTTGAAAGTTAAATAAAGATTTTAAAAGTTTATGAAGTTTGGGTTAGTTGAGGACGCTCCAGCTCGGGACACGTGTAGGTTCCGGGTCGGGGTCCTCACAGTTGGTATCAGAGCTCGGTTAGAGTTCTCGGGTAGAGTCTAGCTGAGTGAGAGTGTGCGATAACTTACGTCGAGAGTTTAATGCAGGAATTTGTTCAAAGACAGAAAATGATATTGACCAACCAAGGAATCAAGGAAAGGTGAGTTATTGAAAAGATAGATTTCCCCACCATCATTTGAGGTAATTTACCTGTCTCAGGAGTTAGGGTTCATACTTTTATAAATCCCTGTTCATTCGTTCTCATGTGGCATTACATTTCATCTTTTATTTGCCTAATTGGCCTAAAAGTTGCCTTATGTGTTGGAGGTTCTATTCCTACGGGAGAGTACCTTGAATCATTATTGTTTATCATGGTGATTATGATTTGGGAGGACTGTCGCAAGAAGCGAGTCTCCTTATCTATGTTTGATTTGCCTCCGTGGGTGGTAGAGGCGGATGAGTCATTATTGCTATTTTATCATATATGCATAAATGTCGAAAGTATGGCCTAATTAAGAATGATTTATGGTTGTATAATTGCGTGAGTATTTATACATTGGTGTCTCGTAGGGGAGACTAGATATATGAGACTAGTATTGGAAGTGATAGTCTAAGTGAGATTATATGAGTTATAAATTATCGCGAGTAAGAGATCTTATGGAACTAATATATCTTTGCCTTAGGTGCTATAAGTATTCTCTAAGGAGAGATTGATTGAATTCTTGTTACTAAATTGAATAGGAAATCAGATATTTTTGTAAGTAATATCACCCTATAAGTTGACTAAGTGGTGTTTTTCAAGTGAGTTTCAAAAATGGGTTTTCATCAGGTATCATACCAGGATATTGAAGCTGAGTAGATATAAGTCACTATCTCGGTATTCGGATCCCTAGATAGAGTATACAAATTGGGATGATGGAATTGATGATTCAACTTGAGAAATTAATTGATAAAGAAGGTAACTAGCTTAGCGATTCTCAGTAAGGATAAATTGTTACTGTATTTAGAAAAGATGATACTTGGTGGTTAATTCTAAGGTTATAGAGATCTCAAATTGGTAACTGTAAGCAATAAGTATTCGTTATCACTTGTTGATAAATTGCATGACTGATTTTAGAAATTTGTAGGATACTCAATGGTTATTAGTTGAACTTTTCGGAGTGTTACAATTACAGTAAATATTTGCTTTAAGGATATACTTAGGACAACATTTATATCTAGTATGACCGTTTGGATTTGTGGATTGTATATCAGTTATGAAAAGGTAAATAGGGTAAATATGAAGAAGTATAATAGATGTAGTTATTGGTGATTTATAGGATCAACTTCAGGATTGATAATATATGTACGTGGTTATTTTGAAAGACGATTAGCATTAAATGAGGAAGGAAAATGAGGATGAATTTTATGGGGAGAAAGGATACTTTAGGATGATTATACCCTATAGGTCGATTTAGTTGCGTAACTCATATGGGGGATTAGTGTGATGTTTGGGAGATATTGGCGTTATACGGACTTTGAGTTTTGATGGTTAACAAGAAGTAAGTTAGTTTGCACTGTTAAGGTTAATTGTAATTTGAGGATGATTTACCTAGTTTATAATCTTAGTGGTTGTTTTAGTGTTATTTATCAAGGATAATAATAGTATTGTGAGATTGTGTTTTCTTACAGAGAATTCAACTAAGTAAAATATTATGAGTGGTGGCTACCCTATAAATAGCAGTTAAACAAGAATAATATGTTAGAATTGTTTAAATGTGTTTTAAAACTTGGAAGTGTGTGTTGAACTTCGGTATGAGCAATTGTGCCCTTCGGGGATAATTGATTTAATAAGGTCAGTAAACCATTTTCGTGTAAATTAAAATCTGTGAGTAGTTTAACTATCTACCACTGGTATGGGACGGTTGTAGATAATTAAATCACTCGAGTTATTTTTGTTAGCTTATCAATCCTTTGAAATTTCTGAGTGGTTTAGTTAATTAAAACTGGTATGGGCCGGTTTTAAATAAGTAAACCATTCGGGTCTCTTTGGATCTCTTTTTATATTATCAATTGAAATTCTGAAAAATGTTGTAAATTTTTCGAAAGACATGTTACTTTAAAGTTATAATTCGTACAGAAGCAAGTAGAAAAGCAACCTAGTTCCCCTATAGTGATTAATTGTATTAAAAGTTTTGATCTGAGAAATAACTGATAAATCGTGGAGTTATTAATGTGGAAGTCGCAGTAGACTCGGTTTTTGTTTTGGAGTTGGATCGGCTCCGTTGTGGGCGGCCAACCATTCAATTTGAAAAGTGATTTGTCACCAGGCCTGAACATAATTGAAACATTGAAAGTAAAGAAGGGAATGTTGTTCTGTTATAGAAAGTTGAATTGTATTTTCTACTCGTTATATATATATATATAGCTTGATGAGATGTTATTATTAAAGTCCTCACATATGTTAGGAGATAGTTTGATTTTATAAACCCCAAAGTGTTAAATGGATGGGATAGACATCGTTCGGGAAGGTCCTTTTTGGGATGTAGGAATGCTATTAAGTTAACCTTGTGAAAAGTTAAGGAATCATTACTTGTTGTTGATGAGATGCTACGGGCATGAACAATGGATGTTAATAGTCAATAGTACGTATGGTTACCAAGGGTTGAGTGCGTATAATAGTAGTTATCATTCTAACATTGAGAGGAAATTGTATGAAGCATAGTTTGGGAAGAAAATATCGATCTCTAATTTGTTGAAATTTGAGGGTAGAGAAGCAAGGCCTAAGGTATAATTTGTTAATCCATTTGAAGTTTTAGAAATGGTTAGTGATTTGGCTTATAGACTAACTTGGAGCAAATTGTAGAGTATTTGAAGTTTTAAATGTAATATCGTAATGTGTTTGGTGACATAAGTTGTAATACTTTTATTTAATCATATTTTCATTGAGATCATGAAAAATTTGTGTTGGTGATATTTGTATAGTGTGCTTGGATCATTAAGTGGTAATATCATATTATTAATGGAATTAGAAAATTTTGGGAAGAAATCACAAATTGAAGGGACTATATGGGAACTGGAGTTTGAGGTATGCATGAGTAACCGAGGAGGATTGAACTTTTAGGTAAGTCCTTTTAAAATTCGGGACGAATTTTCTTTAAGGGGGAGTGAGTGTAACGACCCTAACCCTAGGCACCAATTTAACACCATATTATGTGCTTTTAATATTATGGTTAATATTATGTGTTCATTTTTATATCTTTGATTTCTTTTATTAGGGTGAGATGATTGAGAAAAATTAAATAAAGTCCTTGGGGAAAATATAATAATTGACAATAAATAAATGTGAGTAGTTAAACTTTAAATTATGTAAAGGAAAAGAAATAAATTGATGACAACATTTAATTAGGGTATGGGGGACCATACTTTGTTTGACTTCTTTTCCCCAAAACCCTCCTCTTGGACCGGCCCCCCTTTCATCATTCACCTCACTTTACTTCCTCCTCCCTCTCCCTCCTTCATTCATTTCATTTTACTTCTCCTAACAAAAACCTCCATGGAAACCTCCCATGAAAGCTTCATCTCCCAAGTTATTTCCAAGATGAATCCTCCTCCATTTTCAAATCCGGATGTACTTTTGAGAGTGGGGCAACTAGGAGAGTGATTCAAGCCAAGAAAATCATCATTCCATCTTGTATTGCTAGAGGTGAGTTATTATGACCTTCTTTCTTCTAAATGTTCATGAGATATTATTGATATTATTGTTGTTAAGATGTTTATTGGATGTTTTGGGAACCTTCTTGAATTGAAGAAATTGGCTAAGATAATGAGGAGATGTGGTTGTTCTTGGAAGTGTTCAAGAATGAAAGAAATGGGTAGAATTAGTTTAGGATGTTTTGGAATTCTATTTGAAGTTGAGAAAATGGATAAATGAATTAGTATGATATTATTATTCATGGAAGTGAAATTGGAGTATAAGAAATGGGTGAAATTAGTTTAGGAGATTTAATTTGAAATGTGTTATTAAAATGGGTCAAGAAGGTAAGCAAATGGGTTAATTAAATTATGAAATTAATACTTGGAAAGTGATAGGAAATGGGTAGTGCTTCAAAGGGTAAATGATATAAGATTTAATCATTTTTGGTTACATGGGCTAGTATGGGAATTATTATGACTTTTCCTTTCCTTTAAATGTTCATAAATTATTTAAGGTTGTTATTTGGTATAATGGTTATATGATGCTTGTGAAATCTTCTTGGGTTGAGAAAGTGGTTAATGTCCTAGAAAAGTATTGTTATTCATGAAAGTGTTAAAAGGTGTAAGAAAATGAAATGAGTAGATTAAAGGGAAAACTTGGAATGTGTAAATGAAATGGGTTGGAAATCTAGTGTTAAATGATGTAGGTATATCAATTTGGGAGTTTAAAGTATGTATTATGAGATCCATGAAGTGGGTATGCTTTTCTAGGTGTTCAAGACAAGGGAAAACTTTGGTTGGGACAAATGGGTATGAGTAATTTCTGCATTTATGTTGATTCTGGGCTCAGGTCACGAGTCGTGCCTGGTGGCACGAGTCGTGCCTGAGGTGTGGGACGAGTCGTGACTAGGGTTATAAGGAAGTCGTGCCTTGTGGGGGACGACAGATTCAGAGGAAGGTGCAATGGGCACGAGTCGTGCCCTGGGGGACGAGTCGTGCCCTGGCCTGGTTTCACATCAAATTTAGAGCTGTTTAAACCTAACCAAACTCGAACCGAAATAGAATCTCTTTAACCTAGATTAAAGTAGAATAATTTGGCTACACATTGACATCCTAAGCGATTAAAATGGAATTGGGGAAGTACTTTAAATGTTGCTTGGAAAGCGCTAGTTAACCTAGTTTGGTAACTTAACAGAAATGATTCTAAATTGGTAAATGGAACTTGGATCCTTATAGAGATCATATATTGTCATATAATGACTAAGTAAGATAGGTTGATGATATCTCATTATCTTACTTGAGTACCTATTTATGGATTGGATTATGCTTAGTGTATTATATAAATGCTGCACTCTGATTATTGTTGTATATGAGTATATTTTACCATGTGGCTATATTGCTTATTTATGCATAGTGTGTTAAAGAAATGTTACACTATGATGTTGATTGAGCATGAGTATATTTTACCATGTTGCTATGTTGTTTATCCCCTTTGTGGATTTATTCAAGTATCTATTATGTGCTTGATTATGTGTGAGTCAGCTGACATTTGGGGGTATAACATAATACGATCAATTATGGAAGTGTGACCTAATGTGATCGGATTATGTTATACCTGTGACCGTCCCCTTCTGTGGCCACAGTTTGGGGTATAGCATCTGTAGTGAGCCAAAAGCCTTACAGAGTTGCTACTGTCTTATTTGGTTCCCTGAAAAACGGGTCTTATAAGACGTGAGTATTGCTTAAGCAGCTCACTGTAAGATTGGAGTATTATTACACCCAATGTTGTACGACTACTGTTCAGACGGGAAAAGGTAAACCAAGGTAACGTAAGGTGTTTACTTTTCCAACGTGTTATGTGCAACTTGTTATGTGTTGCATCTTATATGGCATATTGCTGCATTCATAATAGCTTGCTGAGATTTATTCTCACCCCTCTCCCTTTACTGTTTTAGATTCCGAGACAGGTGGACCGGCCAAGTAAGGGCGGTGAGGAGTTCGGAGGTTATATTTTGGGATTTGTCGGGTTTGATTAGATGGGTATAGAAAGTGTACGATGGTATAAACCATTTGCGGTATTGTATTTATAAATCTTTATCTTAGGTTATAAACGATGCCTCTTTGTAACTGAAACAGTTTCTTACTTTCTAAGTTAGTCAACTATTTCCCATTGTGAAAAGGTGTAGAGCTATTTCTAAATGGTTATAATAATTGTATTTGTTTTTTTTGAAAGTTAAATAAAGATTTTAAAAGTTTATGAAGTTTGGGTTAGTTGAGGACGCTCCAGCTCGGGACACGTGTAGGTTCCGGGTCGGGGTCCTCACAAAAAGCCTTTAGCTCCATTATCCTCGGAGACATTGTTCAAAAATGTCTCCGGGACTGCATTCTTTATAATGCTTAGGCTGACGCGATTAGAACGCTTCCACCTCTCTGAACTCAAGCAGTCTTCCGCAGTGCTTTTATCAGTTAGAGGGGCAGGAGCTTGTTCTCTTAATGCGAGGTCAAGGTCCAAACAGCCTAAGACCATAATAATCTTGTTTTTCCAAGTTTTAAAGTTTGTCCCAGTTAGCAAAGGAATTGAGTTTAAGGCAGTAGTAACAGATGAAGCACTGATCAAATCTGAATGAAGAGAACAAAAGAATGAAACAAAACATATATAAGAAACTACACAATGATTAATTATATCAAAATGAATTCCATCATAATAAAAGATAATCAACATGACATCAAGACTAATCTTTGGATTGCGAATTGACTCATAATTTGATTTATCTTAGGGTAAATAAATAGCTCAAACAATACACTTTAAATACTTGCCTTCCTTTGGGCCGGATCAAGTATAAAAAATGTCCTAAAATTTAAGGTATTTGTTCCCCGGCAATAAAGAATATAAACAATTCACTTTAAACACCCGCCTTCCTTTGGGATGGTTCACAGCATTTAAAATGACCAAAAGTTTAGTTCAATTATTACCCCATGAATGTAAATACTTAGTCAACAACAAGGTCTCCTTTGGGAAACAAGCATGTTATCACATATCAATATTTACATTCATCTTTTAACAAGTTTGAATTTAATCAACAAGGTCTCCTTTGGGAAACAAGAATGTTAATTATATCCAAAAATGTTAAGGATATAATTAATCGGAAATAAAAGGCCTAAAGGTTATTTCTGAAAATTTAAAGGGTAAATAAATAAGTGAAATTTATCATTAAAAGATAGTATCCTTTTGTTCTACCCGTCCATTCTTAATGTTCGATAACTCTAAGAACCGCCGAAGCGCGACTGGTGTCCAGATACTATAATTTACTAACAAATTATCACAAAAGACCAAAAGGGTATGAATGACCAAAAAATTGCAGTTCTATAAACATTGAAGCTTCTGCACACATGGGCGGCCGCGCAGGTCAAGGTGGGCGACCGCCCAAGCTTCAATTCCACAAATTTTGAAGTCGCTGTACACATGGGCGACCGCCCAGGTCAAGATGGGCGACCGCCCAAGCTGCATTTCACAGGCATTGAAGTTGCTGTACACATGGGCGACCGCCCAGATCAAGATGGGCGACCGCCCATGTGCCCAGTGCCCAGATTTGACGAAAAGTCACCATTTTTAACACCCTTTTATGAACAATTTTGAACCAAATAAAGAGAGTCATACCATTAATGGTGAATAATTATTCAACCAAAGCAAGTAGATCCTTATAATTATTCAATCAAAGCAAGTAGATCCTTATAATTATCCAATACCCTTTAGACTATCAATTCTTAACTTAATGGTGAATAATTATTCAACCAAAGCAAGTAGATCCTTATACTCACATCACATTTTTTAAATGTGTGACTATACATTTGAACAAACTCACAACGCATCAAATGATGGTGGCTATGTCCAAAATAGGATAATCTTACATTAAGAATTGAAAGCCTTGAGTAAACCAAAATCAGAAATAGAATGAAGTTTATGAATATAATACTCTTAGACAAGATGAGTATCATGAACAAGAACAAAAACTAAATGAAATCATACAAGAATTAAAGCATAACGCTTTATAAGAATTTCAAACTCAAGCTAGTATATGAGTAGGCTCTGATACCAATTGTTGGAACAAAAACGATCCATCAAACCATGAACCGACTTATAACTAGATTAAGAAGAGAAGAAGAAGAAGAAGACGAAGACGGAAGCGTATACCTTGAGATTCCATAATTGTTCTTGTTCTTGTTCTTGTTCTTGTTCTTGTTCTTGATGAAGATATGAAGATAGTCTTTGATTTAGGAAGAGTAGATCTTCTAAATGATGAGTGCCTTTTTAGTCTCTTTGTTCTTCAAGTACTTAGGAAGAATTTTGACTGAATGAGAATGAAAAATAACTAGTGATTCATAGGCTTGATGGATAGGCCTTTATATAGGAATCCAAGGGGCACTTCATTTAGGGACTACACCTATTGATATATAAGATATTACCATTATGCCCATCATTTAATGGTATACTTATATTATGGAATTCTACATATTATTTAGAGTTCTATACTTTATACCATATATTATAATATTGATCATTATATTATTAAGTATTTATATGTTACATTAATCCATGTTCTTACAGGTTTCATTTTGATTGAGAAGAATATAGTTGATAAAGTTGATTATTGAACTTTGATTCATGATTTTGTTTTTAAATATGATAGAAGAAATGTGTTTACATAGTATCATTTAAGGATATTATCATATTTTTATTTATAATGAAATATTGTTACTTATTAAATTGGTAATGACCGTTTCTTTATCTGCTATGTTAAAAATTACAGACTTCGAAAAGGAGGCCCTGCCCAAAAAATTAGCATAAAAGCTACAAATTTTACGAAACCGGCCATGTCATAAATAAGTCCTTATGGATTGTACAAAAATAAATAATGGTTTTTTCACCTAGTGCATGGAGGGGATGAAGATGGATTTAGTTTTTCATGCGGCATGTTATTGAATTTTTAAGGTTATGTAAAGCAGAACCACCCACTAGTGAGTGCCTTGGCAGTTGGCAGTTGGCAGCTAGATTTTTGTTTGGTTTTATAATAAACTAGTAAAAGCCCGTATTCAAGAAAACATGTTTTTTTTTTTTAATTAAAAAAAAAATTATTATTTTTTATTTAAAAAAAAAATTAATTTTTTTTTAAGGGCAAAATGGGAAAGGGACAACTTAGTGAGGGCAAAATAGAAAATTTGACATATGATAGTGTTCATTGTATTGTTCACGGAGGGGTTGTGATTTATACTATAGATAAGTACCACCGAGTTGGAATTAGCATTAAATTGATTTGTTAATGATAATGGAATATATATCTGGAAATGTACAATTGGGCCAGTTTAGTCAAACCCAGGGAAATGCTTTACAGTTACAGCCCCCTATACTTTAACCATATTCTGTAATCATCCCTAAGTCTTGTTTCGATCCACATTCCTCAGATGATGTTTTGTTATTTCCCAAATTTCTATTTCCAGCTATCATTTCTCCCACCTGAATGCCGGTTATGGCTCAAATATTGTTACCTCCACAACCCTTCAAACATAAAATTTCAATTGATTTACCTTGGGTGAGACGAAAACTATATGAAAGTGAGATAGAAAAAGATAAAAGAAAGAAAATTTAGGAAAATCATCGGACGGGGAAGTGAAAGCCAATTAATGTATATACCAAGCATAAATATAGAAATAGATCAAAATAATGTTATACTGAGCATCCAAATACACGATGATGACAGGAATCAATTTGCAATTATTACAATCTAGAAAAAGATAATAAATGACAAGAAATATATTAATATCTTAAATGCCAGTAGTCAATTTAACAATTGTATGACGACCGTTCATTTACAATTCAAAAACAGACAACAAAAATATATGCTTTCAATTATTTCATATTTAATGATTAAATCACTATCAAGCACGCAACTTTGCAAAAACTATTCAAATATAATAAAGAAAATACATAAAAATAGAATTTCATAAATGATGTGTAAATGAAAGATTCTTGAAGTTTCACAATCAAACACATAACTTTGCAATGGTTATTCATCACATTTACTAAAGAAAATGCATAAAACTAGTAACTTTAGGCATATCTGTTTAAATGATTTTTGAATTTTCACTATCAAACAATCTGTAAAATGTACAGAATCTTTACACCAATGGAATATTTGTTTAAAGTACTACAACTTTGATTTAATAAACAATAGAGAGACAGCTAATCAACTATCTAAAAAAACTATATGATTGTTAAGTATATGCCTAACGTGATCCACTTGGATAAAATATAAATTTGCTTACACCTCTCTTCGATGGTTTGATTGTTAGGTGAGGATGCCATTTGAGAGAGAGAGAGAGAGAGAGAGAGAGAGAGAGAGAGAGAGAGAGAGAGAGAGAGAGAGAGAGAGAGAGAGAGAGGAAGGAGTACCTGAAAATGATGTATTGGCTGGAGTGAAGACTTAAGTTTTATGTTATGCAAATGGAGAAAACTGATCAGTGTGGCTGTGGGTAATTCTGAAATTTGTTTAAAATATAAGGGGTGCCTGAACATTTTACTTCTTAAGAAGGGAATCAATAAGTTTTTTTGGTACAAGACAAATTGAAATATGAGGCACGTGCTAGACACTTTTACCAATTGGATTAGTTTTAATACTGTCAAAGCAGACACTTACTGCATTATGACATCGCTAGACAGACGTCATGTGTGTTACGCAAGCAAGCTTAGGAGAACGTATAGACAGAGGTCTTTATTTATATGCGCAAATTAGGGATGATCAAATCGTAATCGGAATCGGTTCGGAATCGTGAAATAGTTCGAAATCGGATGGAATCGAAATCGTTCCGAATCGGAATCGGACGAAATCGTAACTGGCGATTTGGTGGTCCGGTTTTCGATTTCTACTTTTCGAAAACCGTGAACCAGCGGTTTCGAACTGTAAACCGTAAACCGTAACCGTAAATCGTAAACCGCAAACCGTCACTTTGAACCGTCAGAAATTAGCTATTATGCCCTTTAGCTAACGGCTAGTTGACAAAAAATGACCGTTTTTTACCCTTTTTTTTTTTTGCCAGATTTCAGTCATCAAAAAAATAAAAAATAAAAAAATTTTGTAATCTTAACAAAATTCCTCAACTATAAAAACCATCCCCCTCCCCTCACATTTTTTTCACACAAACTCCATTAACTCTCTCTTGAAGCTCTAACGAATTTCGTTAAATTCTTTGATTCTCAAGCTCAAATCATAATCCAACTTTCTTATTTTCATCCAATATCCATATTTCATCTTCATTTCATATATTTCCATCCAATACAACATCTTTATTTCATCTTCAATTCATTTCATATATTTCCATCCAACATCTTTATTTATATTATGAATATTCTTAAGAACCTCACAAGTAAGAAGGGTGGTAGTAGGGGTAGGTGTAGAGGAGGGCAAGAGAAATCTTCTTCTCAAGCACCACCACTACCGCAACCACAATGGCAAGAAAATCAAGGTGGTCAATTTTATGATATGGGGCTTGCGGGCCAAAATGAGATGGAAGATTGGGAAGATAATGACTTTGTGGAAGAGATGCCCGATGTTGTGCCACCACAAATGGCACAAATGATCCAACTACTCAAGTAAGTGATGGCAATACTATGGAAGCCACAATGGGAGGGCGGCGGCGTAAAGCGAAAAACAATCCCCCTTCCGTTCCAAAAACCAAGAAAAGTGAATCGGAAGTATTCACAAAATTCTACAAAAAAGTTCCCATTGACGCGCCGGGAAAGAATTTCAAAGCAATATGTAACTTTTGTCCACCAAATAACAAACAAACGTATGATTACTCTACCGGTGGTGGATACGGTACTTTGAGAAGGCATACACGAGAAAAACACCCGGGGGAATATGGCATACAAACCACTCAACAACAATTGCAAGGATTCGCAACATCGGATCAAGGAGGTACGTCTTCTCAAAATTCTTCTAATTTATTTGCATATAATCATCTAAATCATAGAAGAGAAATGGCAAAATTTGTTTGTAAGCAATCCCTTCCCTTTAATTTTCCCGATAACAAAGACTATGAATATTTAATTAGATGTTGTTTTAATCCCGTCGCTAATAAAGTAGCTCGTACAAACCCTGACAAGAGATGTTAAAAATATAGTAGGAGAATATAAATTTTCTTTATGTAATGTTTTTGCTAATTTGTCTTCTAAAGTTTCTATTTGTTTCGATATATGGAGTGATAAAAATAAGACATTTTTATATGGGAGTAACATGTCATTGGATTGATGATTCTTGGAAAATTCAAAAGAGGTTACTTGTATATAGATTATTTGATGATGCACACACCGCACATAACATAGCTCATATGTTACAAACAATTTTACATCTTGACCATATTGACCACGTCCTCGACCATATTGACCACGTCCTCGACCTCGATCTTGTCCTCATCCTCGTCCTTGTCATCTTTCACGAGAACCACCACCATTATGGTATCTTTGGGAACTTACATCTTGTGCACCTTTATTGTTTTTAGGAGTGATCATGAAAGGTTGGTAATGCTTGCTCAACTTGCTTCTCAAATGTCTTCTCCTTCATCCATTGCTCGAGTCCTTGCAAAGAACATGATAACTCATCAATTATCATCACAAACAAGTCTTTAGACTCCTCAATCGTTGTCACAATATGCTCAATATGAGGCGTAAGTGTTCTCAAAATTTTCTCCACAATTGCCAATTCTTTTAACATTTTTCCTCATTTCATTTCATTTGTTAAAGAAAGTATTCGACTTACATAATCAGAAATACCCTCTGAATACTCCATTCCAAAAAGTTCATACCTTCGCTTAAATGTTTAATGTTTTACCTTTTTCACCTTTTCAACTCCCTTGAAAGAATATTTATCAGTTCCCATGCTTGCTTGGATGTAGTTGCTCCAACACTCTTCTCAAACACTACACCATTCACTTCTTGTTGAATTTAATACAATGACTTCTTGACTTTCTTGTACATATGTTGATGGGCTTATCTTTGCGCCTCAATTGCATCTATATCGAGCTCTCCAACGCCATCTTCCATGACTTCAAGTAACTCTTTATAGTCAAATAACACCACAATTTGAACCAATTGAATACGACATCTATCATAATTTTTTCTATCCAAGATAGGAATTTGAGGTTGACTAGCAGTCTAGCACCACCATTCATTGTTGGGATCATGGGCTCTGATGCCATTGTTGGGCAAAACTTATACAAGATAGAACAAGAGGCTAAAATGTGGACGAGAAACTTTACTATGAAAAATCTGAATATTCAACACACTTTGATCCTAGAATGACATAGGCTTAAAAGAAATAAAAGACTGTGAACATAAACTAGAAAATCAAAAGACAATATTTATCTAGACTAATACTTATACAGACTCTTGGTATTAAGAACAACATTTAAAAAGTTTCTAGCCAAATCAATCTTCATGCGAAAACATATTCATCTTAAATGAACAATAAATAATGGTTTCATCACCTGATCAGTCTTTCTAAAAGTCAATAAGCAGGCCCGGTCATGGCTAGAGACAAGTGATATCATGGCCTAGGACCACAAAAATGGGCTAAATTAGGGCCTCTAAATTTCTTGTGCATATGTATTATATAGGCCCAATTTTAATGAAAAGACTTAACATAATTTAATATTTGGCCCACACATATTCAATAACAGCTCACATTAAACAAAGCCCAAATTTTGTTTTTCCCTAATCCTCTTGACTTACTGGGCCTTAATTGGAAAAAAATGAATATTAAGAATCAACGAAGGGGAGAAAAAGAGAACGTCACAATTGTATGCTACAACACCGCTGTCGCGAGCCACATCATCATCATTGCAGTCTTTGCACCACGCCACCATCGCATAATCAGGTAAGTTCCTTCCCCCTCCCTACTTGATTTCGAAAATTCCCCTCTCTCCAATCTTCCCATTCTAATTTTTGAATCATATTTTGTTGATAATTGCTATATTGTTTTTTGTTCGAAAGGTAAATTAATTGTATCATTATATATGTATGTATATATATATATATATATATATATATATACTCCTCCGTCCCATGTTAGTTGAGACTAACTTTTTGAGCACACCAATTAAGGAAAATGAATAAGATAATGAAAATGTGTGGTAGAAAATGAAGAGAGAGAATGAGTGGAGTTAATAGTAGGTTGGTTGAATAAATTGTATGGTGGAAAATGAAGAGAGAGAATGAGTGGGTGGGGTAGGGTGAATATAAAATATTAAAATTTTTGCCATTTTGGGCAGTCTCAACTAACGTGGGACGGCCCAAAAGGGAAAGAAGTCTCAACTAACGTGGGACGGAGGGAGTATATATATATATATATATATATATATATATATATATATATATATATATATATATATACGTAAAATCTAGGGAGAAACGCGTTTCTCCATAAGTTATGGAGAAACGGGTTACGGGTATCCGTAACCTTTTGAAAGGATATCCGTAAACTTTTTGTATTGGCCATGACCTTGTCCCATGGTTACTTACGGATATCGGTCTCAAAGGTTACGGATATCCGAAACCCTTTGAAAGGATATCCGAAGCTTATGAAAGTGATATCCGAAACCTTCAAAATGATATCCAGAAACTTTCAAAATGTTTCTGGATATTCATTTGATGGTTTCTGGATATACATTTGAAGGTTTCTGGATATCCAGAAACCTTCAATAAGCAATTTCTGATCTTGGCCTTGGATTTGGCTTCAAATCTATTTTTTCTAGATATCCGCCCAAAGGCTTCTGGATATCCGTTCCAAAGCTTCTGGATATCCAGAACCCTTTGAGACTGATATCCAGAAATTTTCTTCTGGTTATCAAACGTATAGCTTCTGGCTATTAAAAACGCGTTTCTCCATAGTTGTGGAGAAACGCGTTTCTCAGCAGACCTACTCTATATATATATGGTCTCTATTTTGATTTTAGTGTCTATGTGAATTGTAATTTGGGATTTATGTAAAAACTCCAAATTTGAAAAATTCTAATTGAATAATGTGAGAATTGAAATTGATTTGTGGTTTTCTAAAATTAGAAATTTAAATTTAGGATTTAATGTTGGTAGAAAAAGACATTTGATGAGGCTTCTAGTGAGGAGATCATGTTTTTACTGAGAAAGAGAGTTTTCGGATAGAATACTTCAGGTGCATCATTGATATAACTCTTGATTCATTGGAGAGATTCAAGCAATTTTGTGAGTATGAAAAGAATTTCGATTTCTTGTTTGATTCGAAGAAGTGCACAAATGATAAAATTTTGAACAATCCTTGCAAGATTCTTTCAAATATATTGACTCATAAGGAACAAGTTAATATCAATGATGATCATTTGTTTATAGCGTTGCAACTTGTTAAACATGTTTTGCCATCGGATATCAAAGGACGAAAGCGAATGTTGAACTATTTAATGCGCAACAATGGATGTTTTCTAGATATGGAGATTGTTTATCGAATTTTATTGACTATTTCGATTACAGCTGCGTTCGGTGAAAGAAGTTTTCGAAGCTAAATTGATAAAAAAAAATTATCTTTGAAGTACGATTTCTCAAGAAACACTAAATGGACTAGGTTTCATTTTGATTGAGAAGAATATAGTTGATAAAGTTGATTATTGAACTTTGATTCATAATTTTGTTTTTAAATATGATAGAAGAAATGTGTTTACATAGTATCATTTAAGGATATTATCATATTTTTATTTATAATGAAATATTGTTACTTATTAAATTGGTAATGACCGTTTCTTTATCTGCTATGTTAAAAATTACAGACTTCGAAAAGGAGGCCCTGCCCAAAAAATTAGCATAAAAGCTACAAATTTTACGAAACCGGCCATGTCATAAATAAGTCCTTATGGATTGTACAAAAATAAATAATGGTTTTTTCACCTAGTGCATGGAGGGGATGAAGATGGATTTAGTTTTTCATGCGGCATGTTATTGAATTTTTAAGGTTATGTAAAGCAGAACCACCCACTAGTGAGTGCCTTGGCAGTTGGCAGTTGGCAGCTAGATTTTTGTTTGGTTTTATAATAAACTAGTAAAAGCCCGTATTCAAGAAAATATGTTTTTTTTTTTAATTAAAAAAAAATTATTATTTTTTATTTAAAAAAAAAATTTAATTTTTTTTTAAGAGCAAAATGGGAAAGGGACAACTTAGTGAGGGCAAAATGAAAAATTTGACATATGATACTGTTCATTGTATTGTTCACGGAGGGGTTGTGATTTATACTATAGATAAGTACCACCGAGTTGGAATTAGCATTAAATTGATTTGTTAATGATAATGGAATATATATCTGGAAATGTACAATTGGGCCAGTTTAGTCAAACCCAGGGAAATGCTTTACAGTTACAGCCCCCTATACTTTAACCATATTCTGTAATCATCCCTAAGTCTTGTTTCGATCCACATTCCTCAGATGATGTTTTGTTATTTCCCAAATTTCTATTTCCAGCTATCATTTCTCCCACCTGAATGCCGGTTATGGCTCAAATATTGTTACCTCCACAACCCTTCAAACATTAAATTTCAATTGATTTACCTTGGGTGAGACGAAAACTATATGAAAGTGAGATAGAAAAAGATAAAAGAAAGAAAATTTAGGAAAATCATCGGACGGGGAAGTGAAAGCCAATAAATGTATATACCAAGCATAAATATAGAAATAGATCAAAATAATGTTATACTGAGCATCCAAATACACGATGATGACAGGAATCAATTTGCAATTATTACAATCTAGAAAAAGATAATAAATGACAAGAAATATACATTAATATCTTAAATGCCAGTAGTCGATTTAACAATTGTATGACAATCGTTCATTTACAATTCAAAAACAGACAACAAAAATATATGCTTTCAATTATTTCATATTTAATGATTAAATCACTATCAAGCACGCAACTTTGCAAAAACTATTCAAATATAATAAAGAAAATACAAAAAATTAGAATTTCATAAATGATGTATAAATGAAATATTCTTGAAGTTTCACAATCAAACACATAACTTTGCAATGGTTATTCATCACATATACTAAAGAAAATACATAAAACTAGTAACTTTAGGCATATTTGTTTAAATGATTTTTGAATTTTCGCTATCAAACAATCTGTTAAATGTACAGAATCTTTACACCAATGAAATATTCGTTTAAAGTACTACAACTTTGATTTAATAAACAATAGAGAGACAGCTAATCAACCATCTAAAAAAAAACTATATGATTGTTAAGTATATGCCTAACGCGATCCACTTGGATAAAATATAAATTTGCTTACACCTCCCTTCGATGGTTTGATTGTTAGGTAAGGATGCCATTGAGGGAGAGAGAGAGAGAGAGAGAGAGAGAGAGAGAGAGGGAGAGAAAAGTACCTGAAAATGATTTATTGGCGGGAGAGTAGACTTAAGTTAAGATTCAGTTATGTTATGCCAATGGAGAAAACTAATCAGTGTGGCTGTTTCTGAAATTTGGTTAAAATACAGGGTGCCTCAACATTTTACTTCTTTATTAAGGGAATCAATAAGTTTTTTTAGTACAAGACAAATTGAAATATGAGGCACGTGCTAGGCACGGTTACCAATTGTATTAGTTTAAATACTACTAGTATATAAAAGCGGACACGTATTGCATTATGACATTGCTAGACAGACGTCATGTGTGTTACGCAAGCAAGCTTAGGAGAACGTATAGACAGAGGTCTTTATTTATATGCGCAAATTAGGGATGATCAAATCGTAATCGGAATCGGTTCGGAATCGTGAAATAGTTCGAAATCGGATGGAATCGAAATCGTTCCGAATCGGAATCGGACGAAATCGTAACTGGCGATTTGGTGGTCCGGTTTTCGATTTCTACTTTTCGAAAACCGTGAACCAGCGGTTTCGAACTGTAAACCGTAAACCGTAACCGTAAATCGTAAACCGCAAACCGTCACTTTGAACCGTCAGAAATTAGCTATTATGCCCTTTAGCTAACGGCTAGTTGACAAAAAATGACCGTTTTTTACCCTTTTTTTTTTTTGCCAGATTTCAGTCATCAAAAAAAATAAAAAACAAAAAAATTTTGTAATCTTAACAAAATTCCTCAACTATAAAAACCATCCCCCTCCCCTCACATTTTTTTCACACAAACTCCATTAACTCTCTCTTGAAGCTCTAACGAATACTTTGATTAGCTGATCAGAGAAATTTCACATAAATTAGGAGAACGTATAGACATAGAGGTCATTATTTGTATGGGCAAATAGAGGTTTGTCCTGATCAGAGAAATTTCAAATTCAAACAAAAGTTTGTCAATTTTTTTTTTACTTTGATTAAAAGAACTCACATAAAATTTGATTATCCAAATGAAAAACTTAAAATTGTCAACTTCATGCATATTTTTTTGACTTTGAATTTTTTAATGTGACGAATGGAGTATATGATAAATTTTGCGCATACTTATTCAACACTTTCAAGCAATACTTTTATTGCTTAAGAAGTGATACATTGATAAAATCAAACCTTATACTCGATAAACGCTAGAGTTCGATATATTTACTCGCCTTTTATAAGACAAAAAGAAGTCATAGAAGTAATTATAAGAGAGAGAGAGAGAGAGAGAGAGAGAGAGTAGAATGGAATAAAATACCAGATTGTGTGTTTGTGACTCTCAACGTGAGTCTTTCCTCTTTGCATTACTTTCATATATAGTGATAGTTTTGTACAAGAGTCCTATAAGATCTACTCTAACAATACAAAATCATATCTAATTATGATAAAGATAAATGCTAAATAATACAATAATTATCTAATGTACATAGCTCAATAATATCTTTTGGAATATTCGTATGGAGTAGGCAGCACATGAGATAGTGGGATTATCGCTTACACCCCCCTCAAGGCTCAAGCCAATCATATATACAGAGATGAAGCTTGAACAGGGTGATAACGAAAGTAAGTGATTAATGTTGAATAATAGCCTAAGTTAGAGTTAATCATGCCAAGGCATATATTGCCACTATTTCGGGGGATATAATCTGTAGTAGTCATCATCATGCGAGTATTTGTGTTGAATAACACTATGATGCTGTAAAGATGAACGGTGACCAAGTATGTTGAGCATTCAAGATTAAATGGTGGATTAGATGAGTCCACAATTTCATATGTAACGAGACTATTTTGAGCATAGTTAGGACGACCGGTTGGAGAAAACCACTGTACAAAAGGATTTGACCTTGAGCAAGAAGAGTCAATTAGGCAAGTCGGTTTCGCTTGTATGGAGTGCCCAGTTTGTGCAGTGCTAGAAGAAGAAAAGATTGCTGGAGAGGCTGAAGTAGGTGTCGGACTGGAAACCAACTGTGGGCTGGCATACCTGGGGCCCAATATTGGAGTCTGCAAGGAACAGCAAAAGTGGGCTTGTACCAGGTGGTTCATACAGTTCAAGTGAATTTTTTATCAAATAATCCCGTTTTACTTTTTTATTTATTAAAATGACTCACTGTTCAAACTATTGCCCAGAATGTCCACTTTTTTGAAACTCGCTACACCGTGTAGCGAGTTTGACTAGGGTTGGTCAAAACTCGCTACACAGTGTAGCGAGTTTAGGGTAATTAATTTAGGCCGTTGAAAAATTAATTAGGACATTTAATTAAACTAAACTCGCTACACGGTGTAGCGAGTTTTGACCAGATTTAAGTCAAACTCGCTACACCGTGTAGCGAGTTTAATTTATTTCAAATCCCCTACAAAACCCTCTCCGTCAGTCCCAACAAAACAAACCCTTCTCTTCCTTTCTCAGTCCATTTCTCCCTTTTCTTTCTTTCTTTCTTTCTTAGTTTATCTCTCATCTATCTCTCTCAAATCTAATTCATATTTTTCAATCCAAAATTTATAACTATCAAAATGGATCCATCAAAACCCCGCTGGTATCTTGGACGACAACCTCTTCCTGGACATCCCGGTCAAACCTCCAATCGTCTATCTAATCTCTCTCAAATCGAACGAGAGTTTCAATCTCCACCGCCTCCACCGCCTCAAATCGAACGAGAGAGAGAATCTCCACCTCGTCATATCATACCTGGTCCCGCTGGTGAAGCACAGGCCGCCATGCGTCGGCATCGTACCAGAAAAGCTCATGTCTCTCAGGGACCCCCCGCTCAGTCGACCCAAGAGGCCATACGTAAAAAGCTTGAAGAGCCGGTGGAGGATGATGATTTCCAGGGCAAAGCTTGGCTTTCTGCAATGGACTATCTCACTGCAGAGGGTACTTATTATCCGTTGAGAATGATCTAGGAGAATTGCCAAAAATATGAGAGGGTTGAACAGTTATATTATTTTATATTAATTATAGTTAAGGTTGAAAATTACAAATAATTGATCATTATATTTTTGTTCTATTAGGTTGTTGTGGTTGTGAAGGAGTTCACACCAAGTGATCATGGCTCTGTGCATTTGGTTTTGAAGGATCCTACTGATACCATTGATGCTTACATTGCTGACAAAGTGATGAGGGATAGTGAGGGTGGAAGTCACATATGTGTTGGTGCTGTTCTTATACTTACTCAGGTATGAAATATTTTCCTTAACATTACACTCCCTAAGGTTATATTCCTTAACATTTTGTTCTAAATGTTTTGTTTTGTTGATCTATTAGGCTGTTGTTTGGGCCCCCTCACGCTAAAAAAAAATACTTAACATTGTTACTTCCAATGTTGCTAAGGTGTTTCCCAAGGATTGTTAATTTGTGTTATTGGACATGTAATATTTGAATTTCTATCGGATTTAATATGTTCTGAATTTATGTAATATTTTTCTATGTGATCGGGATGTGATCACTGAATATTTTGGATTTAATGTAATATTTCCTATGTGGCCGGGATGTGGTCACTAACTTGACAATATTTTTGTTTTTTGTGATGTTATTTTAGATTTTTTTTAATTATTTTGTACAGTTTGTGTTTGGTTTTGTTGCAGTTATTCATGACATATTTTTTTTTGACACATCCAAAAAAAAAAATTTTAAGAAAAACTTTATTCAGCAACATGTTATCATTTGTTTTAAAACATGAAAAAAAAATATTTAAAAAAAAAAATTCAGCCACATGTCATTATTTTTTTAACACATGTAAATTTTTTTTTTGTTAGTACGAAGCTATTTTGAGCAACAATTTGAAGCTGATTTAATTGTCCAACTTAAAATTTAAAAGTTATTATTGTTACACCATTATATGTACTTCAAGTAACAATTTTTAGATATTCATTATGATATCTAAATTAACCTATAATTATTGCTCAAAATAGCTTCGCGAACGAAATTTTTTTTTTGATGTTACTACGAAGCTATTTTGAGCAACAATTTGTTTGAGCAACAATTTGAAGCTGATTTTATTGTTACAACATTATATGTACTTCAAGTAACAATTTTTAGATATTCGTGATGATACATAAATTAAGCTATATTTATTGTTCAAAATGCCTTCGCGAATGAAAAAAAAAAAAGAAGTAAGAAATTTTGAAACGAATCTATAGTGGGGGACAATCTTTGGCTTTAACTCGCTACACTGTGTAGCGAGTTTCAATAAAGCTGAAATCGCTACACGGTGTAGCGAGTTTAATTCAGCTTTATTGAAACTCGCTACACGGTGTAGCGAGTTTAAGTAAGCCAAAATACTTTCCAGCTACAAAGTGGCAGTTTTGAACACCCGTGACTTTCAGTTTTCAATAAATTCACGTTATTAAAGAGATTCTCTCAGCTTTCTCTTTTCCTCTCAGCTTTGTTTCTCTCAGCTTTCTCTCTTTCTCTCAATCAACTCTCTCAATCACCATTTTCTAAATCACCTTAATTCAAAATAAAACTTCTTCACGTTATTTTATTTCATCAGAATTGTTGAAGATCAACAAGAATCAAGGTAAATTAACATCATCTTAATTATTGTTTTGACTTGTGTTTAGATATAAAATTTAATGATTTAACTGTGTTTTATTATATTGTAGATATAATAAATGTAAGAGTTTTGTTATGTAGGTTTTAACACTTTGATTTCGTAATGTAGGGTTAAAGATGAACGAGGGTCCAATCATTTTTATGTGTTATTGGGGAGGTGATGATGAACAACCGTTTGATGGTCCTCATTTCAATAAGGGGCCAAAATGTGCAATAAGGGGTAATTGCCAATGGAAATACAATGAGTTGATTGATGAGTTATATAAAAAGGCGAACTTAGATCGGTCTCAATTTGATTTGAAAGTCATTTACAGATGCCCTCATTCTTTTGATAGCGGGATTGGTGAGTACTTTCCTTTTCGTATTGAAGATGATGCGTGTATGGATGTGATGTTCGATCAGTTTGCTAAATTTGGGGGGATTGGAAATTTGCAGCTGTATGTAGTTGTAAAATTAATTGAAAATCGATCAAATCCAGAGTTTGAAACACAGCACACAGAGAGTACTTTCAGGTTTTCTCCAACTGGTAACCGTGATGATGGGGTTGGTCCAAGTTCCCAAACTCTTGTATCAACTCAAACACCAAATTATGATGATGGGGCATTTGGCCATAATTATCATGTTAATGATGATGATCGGGCATTTGGGCATAATGATCATGTTAATGATGATTATGATGTTGACTATGAAGAAGAGGAAGTGCACACTGATGTAGATGCAATGCTAGAGGATGATGATGATGAATATGAGGAGGGTAGTAGTGATTCTGATGTCGATTTAGGAGCCGGTGATGATGGGCCGATTGATGATGATGTGGAAGCACCTCTTGTTCACTATGAAGTGCCGCAAAATCGAAGATATGAGAGAGCGAGTTATCCCTTTTACAGTGATATTGGTACATCTGCTCGACAAGAACAAGGCTTGATTGATTACGATCATGCACATAGTTTTCCAGTTTGGGATCCGGAACAACAGGCGATTGCTAAAGGGATACGCTTTCCTGGCAAGAACGAGGCACAATTTGATATAAAAAGGTTCCATATTAAAAACAATCGCAGGTTCAGGGTAAGAAAGAGCACACCGAACACATGGGTAATTGAGTGTTTGTTGAAAAATTATCCATGTAATTTTTATGTTCGTGTGAGAAGGAAGAAGTTTGGCTATTGGGAAGTGACCAAGTATAAGGCTCCTCACTGCTGCTTATATTCTGGAGCAAGTCAAGATCACCCCAATCTAGATGCCAAGTTTATCGGTCGGGAAGTCGTTGGTGTTATTAAGGCCGATTCAGATGTCAAGGTTGGAGTCATTATTGCACACATCTCTAGTAGGTTCAACAAGGTAATTACTTACAAGAAGGCATGGTGTGGAAAGCAGAAGGGCATTGCAGAGGTTTTTGGAGATTGGGAGGAATCTTATAAGAGGTTACCCCGCGTCCTAGCAGCCATTCAAAAATACAATCCGAGGACAATTGTTGAGTACTCTACACCTCCTCCTCCTGTCGGTGAGGCCTCCATGTTTCGACAGGTATTCTGGGTTTGGGCCTTGCATTGAAGCTTTCTCTCATTGTCGGCCAGTCATTTCTGTGGATGGAACATTTATGCATGGTAGATATAAAGGGGTAATACAGATTGCCATGGGTGTTGACGCCCAAGACAACATACTTCCGCTTGCCTTTGCCGTTGTTGAAAAGGAGGACAGGCCGAACTGGTGTTGGTTCTTATACCTGGTTTGCAAGCATATTATCAAGAGTCGTGAAGTATGCTTGATATCTGACCGTCATTGGGGCATTCTGAAGACTGTAGCTGAAGATACGTGGTGGCCAAACGTGCATCATCGATATTGCTTGAGACATATGCGAGCAAATTTCTTGGAAAAGTATAGAGGGGAAGGGTTGAAGTATCTGTTCTGGAGAGCGGGTAGAGCAACTCAAGATAGAAAATTGAAATCTATCTTAGAGAGTATCCGTGGAATTAAGCCCGAGGCAATTCCATGGTTTCAGCATTTGGATGCCAGAAAATGGACATTGGCACACGATGGTGGTTACAGGTATGGCATCATGACTACCAACATGTCTGAGGTTTTCAATGGTGTGATGAAGGAAGCTCGTGGGATGCCAATCACAACAATTGTTGAAACTGCCTTCTACCGTTGTGTGGAGTACTTTCAAGTAAGGCATGGATTTTCAATCAATGCCTTAGGAGGTAATCCTGATAACCCTAACATCAATCCCCGACACCAATTCATCCAGATTGTCCGACTTAATGATCAAGGATGGAGTACCAGATGATTCTTTATATATATGCTTACACAAATCGATATTGTTGTTGGAATAACTATTACAAAATGAAATGGAAAATACAGAAAACTAATTTAAAACAAAATAGATAAAGAAAAAAAGAAAAGGCTTTGTCGTTGAAGTCCGAGTCGTGTGAAATCACACTCTCCTTAAGACAAATTTCGCCCCCTCACCACGTTGTGCTTGAGATTACACGAGACGATTGCCTCCCAGGATGAAACGGAATGACCGAATGGTTGCTGCACAATAGGACCTCCGGCGAACTGAAGTCAGATGGTTGGACATTATCACCAAAAATGCAATATGCAGGAGGCCAAGGAAAAGATTATCAATATGCAAAGAAATCTGAAGGTAGAGAAATTTTGGAAATCTGTGTTATCTTGTTGTTGTTGTGTGTTTCAATTTATATATTTCCCAAAGGAAAAACTGCCCAAAAAATTAAAACAAAGTTTTAATTTTCTTCATCAATGCCATTATTTACACAATCAATAGCCTTTTGAATTCCCTGTGGCAGTTACACATCATTTAGGCACGTTTCTGGTGTTGGAACAGTTTCAGCGTTCAGCTGGGGGGAACGAGGCGCCCGCCTCGAACCCACCCAGGCGCCCGCCTCGTAGGTGCTCAAACCTACTGGCGTCCAGGCGGCCGCATGAGGCCAGTCCAGGCGCCCGCCTCGCCTTGGTTCAACTGAGCAGCCTCGTGGGTTTGGAAAAAAATGCAAAAAGTGGGCTCGCGCGAACAGGCTATTTCGGAGCTACATTCGTGTCCGCAGGACACGCATGCACATGAGTTCGGTAGCCCGAAGCCTATTTCGGTCCATGATTTGCACCCCCCTGCGCACCAGTGCGCGAGAGAGAGCCTCTATATACCACAATCTTACTCCCTACTAAAATGTCGGAGTATATAAACTAAGCCACTTTTCCATCTTTTTCCAATGTGGGATAACCACATTTCCCCTTTCCAATCCATTTACTTTGAGCCTTAATGTCTCATTCATTTCTCAACCATTTTTGACAAATGAATATATGATTTCAATGTACTTATGGAGTAGAACACAATCCAACAATCAATTAGTCATTTTGACAAATAACTAATTAAGAAAATAACTCATTATTTCCTTCAAAACACATTTTTCCAACAATTCCCCACATGAAGGAATAATGCGGGGTGGTGATAAAGTCCGTGGACGAAAACTAGCATACGAAGATGTGGGAATGCCCATTGAATCTTCGCTCGTACAAGCATATTTACTCTACTCGCAAATTGATAGACGCAATGTCCTTAAATCGTTATGCTTTTTGTGTAGCTGGTCATATGCTTGACACAAGTATCGTCCTAACATACTTCAATTCTCATAGCTATGTTCAATCATGGCCCTGAACCTATGCCTGGTTTTGCGAGAGGGTCTAAGAATTGAGCCTCACACAATTCTCCTCGAAGCGGCCCCACTTCTCTCTCACATAGGTGATTTCTTAAAGGTAACCCGTATTACCCCGCTCGAATTTTTGACACGTAAGAATCATTAAAAGCCATAGGCTTATCCTTGTCCTTTTGGGATGTCACTAATAGGAATGGACTTGGGGTTGATTAACCCATAGTGACGCTACAAGTCTTTTAACAGTTAGGTGGTCCCATTGAATCTAGTTCTTGGGATCTCCAGTCATCTAGATTGGGTTTTCCGTTGTGTTTAACTTTTCAGAGGCTTAAGTCCCATTCCTCGTCGAGCTTTTAACTAACTCTCTATTTAACCCTTTGGTTAACGGATCCGCTAAATTTTCCTTTGACTTAACATAGTCAATGGATATTGTTCCAGTTGAAAGTAGTTGTCTAATGGTATTATGTCTTCGACGAATGTGTCTAGACTTACCATTATACATATGATTGTGTGCCCTTCCAATCGCTGATTGGCTATCACAATGTATACATATTGATGACACGGGCTTCGTCCATCTTGGAATATCTTCTATTAATTGGCGTAGCCATTCGGCTTCTTCACCACATTTATCTAATGCTATAAACTCAGATTCCATCGTGGATCTAGCTATAACCATTTGTTTAGAATATTTCCATGATATAGCTGCTCCTGCTAATGTGAATACAAATCCGCTCGTAGACCTTGAGTCTTTTATATCGGATATCCAATTAACATCGCTATACCCTTCAATTATTGATGGATGTCTAGTATAGTATAAAGCATAATCTCAAGTATATCTTAAGTACCTTAGTACTCTCACTATACCATTCCAATGTTCCGCTCCAAAATTACTTGTATACCGACTCAGTTTGCTAACTGTGTAAGCAATATCTGATCTAGTACAACTCATCAAGTACATTAGACTTCCAATGATTCTCGAGTATTCAACTTGAGAAACTGTGTCACCTCTATTCTTTGATAGATGTTGACTCATGTCTATTGGGGTTCTAGCAATAGCTAAGTCACCCTTGCTGAATTTCTCAAGAATCTTATCCACATAATGTGACTGGCTTAAAGCAAGTCCATTTGATATTCTTGAAATTTTCACGCCAAGGATTACGTCGGCTAACCCCATATCTTTCATGTCAAACTTTGAGTTCAACATATCTTTAGTGGACTTTATCATTTTATCACAGCTTCCTATGATAAGCATGTCATCTACATAAAGACAAAAAATGACGTAGCCATTTCCCGTGTCGCTAACATAGATACATTTGTCACATTCATTTATTTTAAATCCACTTTCCATCATGGCTTGATCAAACTTTTGATGCCATTATTTTGGTTCTTGTTTCAAGCCATACAATGACTTTACTAACTTGCACACTTTATTTTCTTGCCCCGGTGCAGAAAATCCTTTCGGTTGCTCCATGTAAATTTCCTCTTCTAAATCCCCATTTAGAAAGGCTATTTTAACATCCATTTTATGTACTTCAAGATTCCGCAATGCGGCAATCGCAAGTACAATTCTTATGGATGTTATTCTCGTAACCGGAGAATATGTATCAAAGTAATCAAGGTCTTCCTTTTGCTTGTAACCTTTAATTACAAGTCTTGCCTTATACTTATCAATTGTTCCATCCGTCTTCATTTTCCTTTTAAAAATCCACTTATATCCTAGTGGTTTGCTTCCCGGAGGAAGATCCACTAATTCCCAAGTGTGATTTTGTAAAATGGAATCAATCTCACTTTTAATGGCCTCTTTCCACAAAGGTCCTTCTGAAGAGCTCACTGCCTCTTTATAACTTTGTGGTTCACTTTCAAGCATATAGGTTAGAAAATTTGGGCCAAAAGATTTTCTACCCTACCTCGTTTGCTCCGTCGAGGTTCTACTTCCGCGTCATCATTTTCATCATGATGATTTCTTCCTTCTACTTCTTCTTCTTCTATTGAATTATGTTTCCTTTTAGATGAATTTGCCTCATCTCTTTTGCACGGAAACACATTCTCAAAGAAAGAAGCATTTCTTGACTCCATTATAGTATTCTTGTGTATATCTTGAATTTTCGATTCATGCACAAGAAATCTATAAGCACTACTATTGTGAGCATACCCAATAAATATGCAATCAATAGTTTTTTGTCCAATTTTCACATTTTTGGGAGGTGGTATGGAAACCTTTGCTAGACACCCCCACACTCGTATGTATTGGTATGATGGCACTCTTCCATGCCACAATTCATAGGGGCTCTTATTTATTTTCTTTCGGGGCATTTTATTTAGCACATAGTTTTCCGACAGGACGGCCTCTCCCCACATGTTATCCGATAACCCCGAACTTATTAACATGGCATTCATCATGTCCTTTAGAGTCCGATTTTTCCGCTCGGCAACTCCATTGGATTGTGGGTGTATGGTGGTGTTGTTACATGTTTTATTCCATGTTGAGCACAAATACCTTCAAAAGGGAATTCATACTCACCACCACGATCACTTCTTATGACTTTTATTTTTCGGTTGAGTTGATTTTCAACTTCATTTTTATAGAGAAAAAATTTCTCTATAGCCTCATCTTTACTTTTGAATAGATACACATAACAATATTTTGTGCTATCATCAACAAGTCATAAAGTACTTATTGCCCCCTCGGGTTTGTGTTGACTTGAAGTCACATAAATTCGTATGAACCAACTCAAGTGGTTCATTATTTCTAACTACAGAATGGAACGGAGGTTTTGTAAACTTTGCCTCTACACAAGTTTCACATTTATGTTTGTAGTCTATTTTACATTTTGGTATGCAATTCATGTTAATTAATCTACGTATAGTATCATAATTAACATGTCCTAGTCTACCATGCCACAAATTGGAAGACTTAAGCAAGTAAACGGAAGAATTATTCATTTCATTCATCATCTTAGGCTTATTAGCCATTACATTGCCTTATACAACCATAGCACTAAGCTTAAACATACCATCACAAACATATCCCTTGCCTACAAACATTCCACTTTTAGACAAAGTAACCATATCGGATTCAAACACAACACGAAAACCATGCTTAATCAAAAGCGATCCGGACACCAAATTTTTCCGAATTTCGGGCACATAGAGCACATTGTTGAGAGTCAACTCTTTCCCGGAAGTCAACTTCAGCACCACCTTTCTTTGACCTTTCACATCGGAGGTGGCAGAATTTCCCATGAACAATTTCTAACCATTTTTAAGGGCTTCAAAACTACTAAACATTTCCTTGTTTGAGCAAACATGCCTAGTAGCACCGGTGTCAATCCACCACTGATTTGGGTTTGAACCCACCACATTCACCTCAGAAATTACCGCCGCCAAATGCATATCGGAAACTTCATTCGAGATGACATCCACCATGTTTGCTTGTTTCTTTGGCTTCCTACACTCGGAAGACTTGTGGCCCACAATATCACAGTTGTAACAAGTTCCATCGAACTTCTTCTTGGAGATTCCTCCCTTTGGTTTCAAACTAGAACCACCTTTTCTGGGCACAAACTTGCCTTTGGCCTTGCCATTTGCCTTGCCATTGGTCTTAGAGCTATCAACATGCTCCACCACATTGGCTTTCGCCACAAGAAGATTATTCAACTTCTTTTCCGCAATCCTATTCTCTTCCTCAATTCAAAGACGAATAGCAAGCGCTTCAACATTCATTTCCTTTCGTTTATGTTTAAGGTAATTCTTGAAATCTTTCCAAGCGGGAGGCAACTTTTCAATTATTGCAGCCACTTGAAAGCTTTCACTAATTACCATTCCTCGGCATGAATTTCATGAATTATTATTTGTAACTCTTTCACTTGACTTTTAACAGTTTTAGAGTCCACCATTTTGTAATCGAGAAAACGGCCCACAATGAATTTCTTTGTGCCCGCGTCATCGATCTTATACTTATATTCCAAGGACTCCCATAGTTCCTTTGCATTTTTCTTCACACTATACACATTGTATAGCGTATCCGACAATCCATTGAGGATGTAATTTCTGCAAAGAAACTCCGAATGCTTCCAAGCATCAAGAGCCGAGATGGCTTGCACATCCGTCTCATTCTCACTCAACTGTGGCGGATCTTCCTTACGAAATCTCACCAAGTTCAAGGTAGTCAAATAGAAAAGCATCTTTTGTTGCCAACGTTTAAAGTCTTGGCCAACTAACTTTTCCGATTTCTCACTATAATGGTTCGAAACCGTTTGGACAACCACCCTTTGAGAGTTGGTTTCCACACGAAGCGCTTCCTCCACACGAGGATTCTCGGAATTGTTCCCAGCATTGGTTTCCATGTTTGATTGAGTAGCCATCTGAAATGAAACAAACAATTTTAGTTCACTGTTTTAAATAGTTTTCCTTCCAACGAAGAGACAGAAATTTGTCTTAAGATTGTTGGAATAACTATTACAAAATGAAATGGAAAATACAGAAAACTAATTTAAAACAAAATAGATAAAGAAAAGAAGAAAAGGCTTTGTCGTTGAAGTTCGAGTTGTGTGAAATCACACTCTCCTTAAGACAAATTTCGCCCCCTCACCACGTTGTGCTTGAGATTACACGGGACGATTTCCTCCCAGGATGAAACGTAATGACCGGATGGTTCTTTGCCGCACAATAGGACCTCCGCGAACCGAAGTCAGATGCTTGGACGATATCACCACAAATGCAATATGCAGAAGGCCAAGGAAATGATTATCAATATGCAAAGAAATCTGAAGGTAGAGAGATTGTGGAAATTTGTGTTATCTTGTTGTTGTTATGTCTTTCAATTTATATATTTCCCAAAGAAAAAATGCCCAAAAAATTAAAACCAAGTTTTGATTTTCTTCATCAATGCCATTATTTACACAATCAATAGCCTTTTGAATTCCCTGCGACAGTTACAGCTACACATCATTTAGGCACGTTTCTGGCGTTGGAACAGTTTCAGCGTATTCAGCTGGCTGAACGAGGCGCCCGCCTCGTAGGTGCTCAAAAGTGGGCTCGCGTGGACAAGGCTATATCGGAGCTACATTCGTGTCCGCGGGACGCGCATGCACATGAGTTCGGTAGCTCGAAGCCTATTTCGGTCCATGATTTGCACCCCCGCACACCCGTGCGCGAGAGAGAGCCTCTATGTACCACAATCTTACTCCCTACTAAAGTGTAGGAGTGTATAAACTAAGTCACTTTTCCATCTTTTTCCAATGTGGGATAACCACATTTCCCCTTTCCAACCCATTTACTTTGAGCCTTAATATCTCATTCATTTCTCAACCATTTTTACAAATGAATACTCCCTCCGTCCAGGATCTAGGTGCACACTTTGACTTTTGCACGTAAATTAAGGAGGGAGTATTATATTAATAGTGTTGTGAGTGTGAAAGTAAAATAGGAGAGAGAATGAGTGGAGGGAATAGTAAATTATAATGGTGTTGTGAGTATAAAAATAATGTAGGAGAGAGAATGAGTGGAGGGATAGTAAAGATTTCTTTCCATTTTAGGAAATGTGCACGTAGGTTTGGAATGCCCAAAATGGCAAAATGTGCACGTAGGTGTGGGACTGGGAGTATATGATTTCAATGTATTATGAAGTAGAACACAATCCAACAATCAATTAGTCATTTTGACGAATAACTAATTAAGAAAATAACGCATTATTTCCTTCAAAACATATTTTTTTTCCAACAATTGTATACCTTCATCTCCTAAAATCTACCTATATTTGTCAAAATCCTCCATTACATGAGGAAAAATTCAATTCTTACACAAAGCTACAAGAATAATGATATGTATACCGGAAACGTGTGTAGGTAAAAAACATAGCGAATACGTGTAGTCCATTAGATTGCAATCTATTTTTGAGTACCCCAATATATAGAAACTTATACAATGATTTACGAGTTTTCACTATAAATTTTCACTTTGTATATCATTGTTCAACCTACAAATACCCAAACAACACACTAATATGCAGACAATTCAATAATGATTGCCAAACTTGTCAGAATTGTTAGGGTTGGCCAAAACCCAAAAAAAGTGAGATTGTCGAAAAATGTACCTGTGGTATTGTCAAAATCACGGCATAAGAGTCGCTTGCTAGAGGTGGGGCCTTGAGAAAAAGGTAGGGTTGTATTTACATGTGTTTAGGGATATTATTGTGACAAATCTATTTTTAGCATTTGTAGCATTCTCTCACTACTACTATCACTACTACATTTCGGAGCTAATGTAACGCATCTAATGCAACGACAGAGCTAATGTAACGTATATAATGCAACGCCAGAGCTAATGTAACGAGTCTAATGCAACGACAGAGCTAATGTAACGGCTAATGCAACGACAGAGCTAATGTAACGCATCTAATGCAACGCCAGAGCTAATGTAACGAGTCTAATGCAACGACAGGGCTAATGTAACGGCACATTTTGATTAATGCAATGACTTTGATCTCAGCGTTACATTAGATTTTTTGGCATTACATTAGATTTTTCTAATGTAACGGCTAAATTACTAATGCAAAACCGAAATAATTCCCTCTTTTTTATGGCGGGCTAAAGAATTTACTTTCCCTCTTCTTTTTTTCCGGAAAAAATATCAAAGCCCGGGAACCGCTCCATTGAATAAAAACTTCAATACTAAAAAATGTCCAAAATATTTATTTATACCCTATACCGTTTACCATATATACTATATCATATACTACCTCCGTCCCACCTCAATTGATCCACTTTCCTTTTTGGGACGTCCCACCTCAATTGATCCATTCCTTAAATGGAAAGTTTTCCATATATTTATACCCTTATCATCTCCATATATTTACAAAAAAAACCATTCATTATACCCACTTTAACTTACTATTCCTCCCACTCATTCTCTCTCCTATTAAATATTTTTAATTTTTACATTCTCTCTCCTATTCCCTACCACACATTTAACTTTTATATTCTCTCTCCTCTAATTTTTACCCACTTTAATAATTTTTCTTAAAAACCGTATCCCACCTCAATGGACCAATTGAGGTGGGACGGAGGGAGTACCATATACCCTATACCATATATATATACTATATCCTATACCTTATACCTTATACCTTATACCCTATACCCTATATCCTATAACCTATAACCTATACCCTATAGCCTATACCATATACCCTATACCCTATACCCTATATCATATACCCTATAACCTATATCATATACCCTATACCCTACTCCCTCCGTCCCGCTAATATTAGCACACTTTCCTTTTTGGGCGTCCCGCTAATATCTGCACACTCTCAAAAAGGAAACTTTATATTAATAAAATATTCACCCAACCCCACTCATTCTCTCTCCTACATTATTTTAATACTCACAACACCATTATAATTTATTACACCCTCCACTCATTCTCTCTCCACTCATTCTTTTACACTCACAACATTTTATTAAAATATCATATTCCTTAATTCCCGCGCAAACAGTGTTTGTGCTAATATTACCGGGACGGAGGGAGTATACATTATACCCTATACCCTATACCATATCCCCTATACCATATACCATATACCCTATACCCTATACCATATATACTATACCATATACCATATACCCTATACCCTATACCCTATGCCCTATACCATATACCCTATACACTATACCCTATACCATATACCCTATGCCCTATACACTATACCCTATAACCTATATCATATACCCTATACCCTATACACTATACCCTATAACATATATCCTATATCCTATACCCTATACCCTATACCCTATACCTTATACCTTATACCCTATACCCTATACCCTATACCGTATACCATATATACTATATCATATACCCTATACCCTATATAATATACCCTATAACCTATACCCTATACCATATACCATATATACTATACCATATACTCTATACCCTATACCCTATACACTATACCCTATAACCTATATCATATATCCTATACCATATACCCTATACCACATACCCTATACCCTATACCCTATACCCTATACCCTATACCCTATACACTATACCCTATACCCTATACCCTATACCCTATACCATATATACTATATCCTATACCATATACTCTATACCATATACCCTATACACTATACCCTATAACCTGTATCCTATACCCTATACCCTATACCCTATACACTATACCCTATAACCTATATCCTATATCATATATCCTATACCTTATACCTTATACCATATACACTATACCCTATACCCTATACCCTATACCCTATACACTATACCCTATAACCTATATCCTATATCCTATACCCTATACCCTATACCTTATACACTATACATTATACCTTATACCCTATACCCTATAATCTATACTCTATACACTATACCCTATACCCTATACCCTATATCCTATACCGTATACCATATATCTTATACCCTATAACCTATAACCTATACCCTATACCCTATACCATAT